>AVPN01000718.1:2689-19839 GCA_000695325.1 Pleurobrachia bachei
CCTCTCTCTCTCTCTCTCTCTCTCTCTCTCTCTCTCTCTCTCTCTCTCTCTCTCTCTCGCTCCCTCTTGCTTAGCGAAGTCGTGACTTGTGCACTTTTCATTGCTCTCCCTCCCCTAGTTCTATATCTAGACATCACGATACCAGTGGGCTCTATGAACGTCCCTTCCCCCTCTTCCTCTCTATGATAGAGAAACTCTATCTTATCAGGAAGCAATGACCGTAAGACACTTCACAAACTTTCTCTAACCCCGCATCTCCTCTCAGGTGTTGCTATCTCGCCCTGGTAGGTGGTGGCTCCAACCCCGCGTGGGACGGTTACAGTGTGGTAGTCTGGGAGGATCAAATCCACCAAACCGTCTGCAAGATAACAGTCACTAAAACCGTTCTGGGTGTCAGGCTAAAACGGGATCGAATTGTAGTGGTCACTGAGCATGAATTGCTAGTTTACACCCTACAAAGATCTCCCTCTCTGTTGCTGTGTTATTCTACTGCACCTAACCCACTGGCTCTAGCTGAGTTGTGTTCTACGTCTTCTTTACTATGTTTTCCATCTCTCGACAAGGGCCAGGTATGCGTTTTGAATACGGTTTTAAATGACATGATTGACATTTAATTATGATAATTAATAACAATAATAATTAGTTTAATAATAATAATTATCCATAGCTTTAGAATCATTTACCTTCCTGAACATTCCATTCATGATGACCACTGTGCAAAGCCTCTCAAATTATAGATCTTCCTCTCTTACATTAGTTTACCCTTTCCCAGGTGTCACTGGTGTATATTGGTGAGGATACAGTACAGCATCAAATGAGAATGATACCAGCACATGATGGTGCCATCAGGGCACTCTCTCTCAACATGCAGGTAGCCCGATTAACTCAATATAATAAATCTGAAACTATCAACCGGGCAGTATGCAATTTACTCAGCGTATCACGTGTGGTAAAGTAACCAAGACAAACATCAGTAAACCTTGTTCATCTGTTTATAAGCGAACGGCTGGCGGGGTATATGAGAAAATCCCCACCTACTGGGGTTTATATATTATCTCCCTTCCCTATATCCCTCACTCCGTGACTATGATAATGTTCTTGACTATATCCTTGACCTTGTCTGACTCTGACGTGTCTCTGATAGGGGAGTAGTACTCTCCAAGCACTGTCTCTGATCACCTCCACTCTCTTCCATGTTTCTCTCCTAGGGAGATGTGTCATAGATCTCATAATGGTCTTGTTATTCCACGCAGAGCAGATATCGAGCAGATCGAGGAGATCTCTCTCTCTCTCTCTCTCTCTCTCTTTCGCTCTTTCTCTCTCTGTCTCTTTCTCTCTCTCTCTCTCTCTCTCTCTCTCTCTCTCTCTCTCTCCCTCTCTCTGTCAAGTTTGATTTTTGACCGTGGGAATTGTTTTGCCTTACTAGACTGTGTAATGTAAAGACGGGTTAGAACAAGGAATTGCTACCAATTTTTGAACTCCCCACTTTCCCCTTCAGGGTACCATGCTAGCTACTGCTTCCGAAAAAGGAACGCTAATCAGAGTGTTCGACATAACAACCTGTCTCCTCCTCTACGAGCTACGCCGGGGTACCAACAAAGCCACAATTCACTGCATAAGCTTCAGTAGACGATCCAACTTCCTGGCGGTTACTTCCGATTCAAAGACTCTCCACATCTTCTCCCTTGAGGGTAAAAGAGAGGCGAGGAGTGTTAGTAAGTTCGCACTACCCAGCTCATTACCGAGTTTGTGCTGTTTTGGAACAGAGGAGAGAACTGTGATAGTGATAGGACAGAGTGGGGTGTATACCAAGTTGAGGTGGAATGATAAGGGGGAGATGTATAAGGAAGAGCAGACTAAATTCTTGTTGATGACTGAGACTGATGATTAACTTCATATTATATTTTGTTTTGTTTTGTTCAAACGGGGGTGCGGGGAAATCTACTGTCAAGCAAGGCACATTTTTGTTTTGTTCAACCCCTTTTTATGGCAGTCTAGCTTAGCAAGCAAATTATATTACATATCAGATTCAAACTTTATTTCAAACTATACCACTTAATAAAATATAGCTACAGTTTGAATACAGTCGGACCCCGATTTACCGGGCCCCGATATATACCGGGCACCCCGATTTACCGGGCAAAATCCTTTCCCCCGAGGATCCCGGTAAATCGGGGTCCGACTGTAATAGGTAGCTGACTTATATCACAATATATAGTGTTTTAGTTTATTTCATGTCTATATTTTGTTATGAATGTTAATATCTCGCCCAAGTTTTTGAAGTTAAAATTATTTAATTCCAGCTATAGCTAGCTATGTGCACTGTTATTCTACACAATGTTCACATTCTAACTGATCTGCAATCTGCATGTTCTTCCCAATGACTCCCTTGGCCCTTACCAGTTACCTCCTTCCTGCCTCGCTAGACCCTTTAAATGAGGGTTAGAACATAACAGCCTCCTTCTTACATGCGTCGTCAATTCTCCTCAACCCCAAACTTCCTTCTTTTAGCACCATAAAATGGTCCGTTACTCGCATATACCAGTAAATAATAAAACATGGCGGATCTTGGCGACTTTTCTTCTCTTTGGTGCTGTGTCTTACCAGTTTAATATACGAAAAGTGGAGAAAGACAACCTGTTCGCAAAGACTGAACCATTGGATTTCAAATGATGATTTTGATTTGGTTTCTCAATAAACGAACTTGGATCAAACTTGAATGAATAAAGAACTTGTCTGATGATTTTGGAATTATTTTCAAATCAAGAAAGATCAAGAAGTCAGAAAAAAAACCTGAAGACATTTACCCGAGCAATAATTGCAGCTATATTAAATTTTCAGCTATCCCAAAACTTGTAACCCTTTACATTTTTATTGATGAATTTCCCCAATTCTAAACGTCTCCCCCTCATCTAGCTAGGAAGGAGAGAAACACCTCATGTCTGAAGAACAGGGAGAGAAATGGGTGCCCTTCTCGGAAGGATATAAGGTGGTAAATCCTCCTGTACCCACAGAGGTCGAGGCCCAGGAGAGGAAGGAGTCAGGGTAAGTGGGGGGAGGAAGGATTCTGGCTAAGTGGGGGAGGAAGGAGTCTGGGTAAGTTGGGGAGACTTTCTCTCCAGTAAATCGCTTCCCTTTCTTCTTCGTAGAGGGATGTAGCACGGGGGCTACGTTCCCAACTTCCTTTTCACCCGCATAGTTATGATAATGAAGTCTGTAAATTATTTGAATTACATACTACCCTATCTCTATAGATTGGAGAACCCGTGTCGACAGAGGACTAGGAAAATGTGGGTGACTCAGGAGGAACTGCATCGCCAAAAAGTACCACTTCATTTCAGGTTTATAGATCTCAATTTAATACTAGCTGTCACTTAACTTAAGCACTCTTTACTAAACCAAGGTCATCTCGTTAGTCAATTTCTCCTATTTCTTTACTAACCTCCCACTCATTTAGGGACTACTCCCCAGTCCCCCCAGTCAAGAGTTAATTACTCCGCTAATTTAATTAATCGCCCCACTCAGGGACTACTGTGCACACTGGTTCATTCCCTGGAGGAATTGCCTTGCTGACAACAAGTTTTCCAAGAAGGCCCACCGGGAAATTTGTACGGTAAGTTCAGACTTCAGTCAGAGTATTCCTCTCAAATAAGGAGCGCTAGAGAACTGTGATCAGAGAATTTAATTGGCCTGACAGGGCCGGGTAAGTTTTCGTATTGAAATATAATAAGGCTGTCTAGTTATTCGTTATAATGTGTGGACATTTTGTTTGGTTTAACCTATCCCTCCCCCTCTTGCAGCAATGGGTACATGGTTGGAACATGTGCCAAATGAGACAGGATCTTGATGCGGTAGCGGAAAAGAAATGTCTGAAAAAGAATGGACTTTGGAGGAAAGTTCCATTTTCTGCCGAGATCTTTGACGACAAGAAGGAGATGGTTATGGGTAATGACAATGGTATGTTTTATTTCGAACAATATGGCTATACTAAGACTTTTAAACATTCTCTGATGTTCAAAAACTCTGCGTCCCAGCGTGTTCCTGTCGTGATCTCTTCGGCGACTAGCAACCGCGCGCGTTTAGTGTAGAGCACCTCGCGCGAAAGGCACACAACCTTCCATTTACCCAACAACAACTCCACTGATTCCACTTTTTTCACCAGGGTTCCAGTACGGGTATGATCGACAGGGCCGGCCCATCCGAAGAGAGACGAAAGAAGAAAATGTGGAGGCTTGATTTAGGGTGATTAAAGTGAGATAGACTGAGTATAATAAGTTATTAAGTGGTCGTGTTTAGATGTGTGTGTAATTGCCGCCCCCTTTTTGTAAAAGTGAGAAATTAGTTGTCTTTTATTTCAGTATTACAACAATAACAACAACATATGAATGATCCACCAAGCGAACTTGGATCACGCTTGAATATATAATGACTGTGTGTGATGATTTTGGATTTTGGAGATCAAATCAAGAAGGTTCCAGTACCTGCAAAGACCTGAAGACAATTACCCGAACAATAATTACCGCTGTATTAATTCTTAACTGTCCCAAAACCTGTAACCCATAACATGACCCGTCCAATTTTTACTGATATATTCCCCCAATTTCAAACTTATCCCCTCTTCTAGCTAGGAAGGAGAGAAACACCTCATGTCTGAAGAACAGGGAGAGAAATGGGTACCCTTCTCGGAAGGGTATAAGGTGGTAAACCCTCCTGTCCCCACAGAGGTCGAGGCCCAGGAGAGGAAGGACTCTGGGTAAGTGGGGGAGGAAGGAGTCTGGGTAAGTAGGAGAGACTTTCTCACTAACGCGGTCCAGTGAATAACTTCCCTTTCACCAACATAGTTATGGCAGTCAGTATTAGTATTACCTAATCTACTGAGCGCATAGTTATGATAATGAGTAAATAATAATCTGTAATATATTTTACTTACATCTCACCCGCGACAGATTGGAGAACCCATGTCGACAGCGAACTAGGAAAATGTGGGTGACACAGGAGGAACTGCATCGCCAAAAAGTACCCCTTCATTTCAGGTTTATAGATCCTAGCTGTCAAAAACTTTAGTTCTCATTTCTCAATTTTTCCTACTCCTTCACTTCCCTCCACTTAAGAGTTAATTGTCCCAATCATTTAGAATTGATTACCCCGCTCATTTAACTAATTACTCCGCTAATTTAATTAATCGCCCCACTCAGGGACTACTGTGCACACTGGTTCATTCCCTGGAGGAATTGCCTGGCTGACAACAAGTTTTCCAAGAAGGCCCATCGGGAAATTTGTACGGTAAGTTCTGTCATAGCCTGGCCCTATTCTCATTTCTCTCAAATTGAAATAAGGAGCTCGCAAGAACTGTTGTCAGAGCATTGGCCTGGTAGGTTAGGTTCGTAATGAAATCTAATAGGGCCGGCTGTCTTGTTATTCGTTATAATGTGTGGACATTTTGTTTGGTTTAACCTATCCCTCCCCCTCTTGCAGCAATGGGTACATGGTTGGAACATGTGCCAAATGAGACAGGATCTTGATGCGGTAGCGGAAAAGAAATGTCTGAAAAAGAATGGACTTTGGAGGAAAGTTCCATTTTCTGCCGAGATCTTTGACGACAAGAAGGAGATGGTTATGGGTAATGACAATGGTATGTTTTATTTCGAACAATATGGCTATACTAAGACTTTTAAACATTCTCTGATGTTCAAAAACTCTGCGTCCCAGCGTGTTCCTGTCGTGATCTCTTCGGCGACTAGCAACCGCGCGCGTTTAGTGTAGAGCACCTCGCGCGAAAGGCACACAACCTTCCATTTACCCAACAACAACTCCACTGATTCCACTTTTTTCACCAGGGTTCCAGTACGGGTATGATCGACAGGGCCGGCCCATCCGAAGAGAGACGAAAGAAGAAAATGTGGAGGCTTGATTTAGGGTGATTAAAGTGAGATAGACTGAGTATAATAAGTTATTAAGTGGTCGTGTTTAGATGTGTGTGTAATTGCCGCCCCCTTTTTGTAAAAGTGAGAAATTAGTTGTCTTTTGTTTCAATATTACAACAAAAACAACAACATATGAATGATCCACCATGAAATTGAATTCATATGTGTCCCTGGATGACTGTGACACACAGACAGATCCCATGCCAAAGATATCCGCGCGAAGCGCTGGTGTCTCTACAACAGAGCCGTGTGGAGGCTGCGCGTGGAGGATTGTAAAACTGTGACAGACAGGTTGGCACACAAATCAGCACACAGGATTTCAAAAGTTGAGGTAAAACTGAAAAGTTGTCAATAAATTAAACCAGTCCTGATAAAAACACACACTCTATTTCAATTTGGTACTCTTGGTAAGTCCTGATTTAATACCACTCTTCTCGCCACCGTATGCACCTCCTTGTTCCCTCAAATCAGGGATCTGGGACCTACGCTTCTTTAATGCTTTGTCGAACTTCTTTCGGTGTTTAACTCGTGGGTTCCTCTGTTCCTTCTTTCGGTGCGGTGTAAGACCCTGTAGGAATATGGTGTTAATGAGAGGGAGCGAGAATGGGGATAAACGTCGGGGGGGAGGGGGGGGGGATAAACACGGATAATGTTCCTTATCTCAGTATGATTCTCAAAAATACACTAACCTTATTTTTCATTATCTTGTAGGTGATTCCTCGCTTCTCTTCATCTCCTTCTTCCATTATGGTCGGGTCTTCAGGGAGAATCTCAATTCCTAATGTAGAGAAGAAGGGGTTTTAGAAGTATGGAACACAGAACAAAGGATTATTTAACGAAAAAGGGGAAATACCCTAATATGGTCAAGATGTCAAGATGTCTAGTCTGTGTATGCAAGAAATAAAACCCCAAAACATTACCTTTCTTTTTCTTCTTCTTTCGCTTCTTTTCTTCACTCAATTTCAACTGTTTCTCATACAAATCTTCTTCTTCTTCTCCATCTTCCTCACTGGCCGCCCTTTTTGTTCCCTTAGTCTCCACCTCCTCTTCTGGCTCAGCGGTGTTCACCTAGGGAGAAGGAACTAGCAATTTGCATGACATGACTGGAGAAATAATCTCTAGCCTGTAGCAATCACGTGATACACCCATATATGGTGTTGTGTATCACTTGATGCCCATATATGGTGCCCAACTCACCTGCAGCAAGTTCTCAATCTCTTTCTCCAGGGTAACATCAGTTTTGGCGGATGTAGCAATTAGTTTCCGCAGTTCCACAATTCTACCAATAACAGGGTGAGATGTGAGGTCCTGCTTGTCTGTCTCTCCACTCTGTAACATTAGGTAATACCTGGTGGAGAGAGAGGTTGTGTGTTACAAACCGGTAGATGAACGTTGGAATGAAGTGGGGGAAAGGTTTGGTTACGCTCGCGTTAAGGGGTAATTTTGTTACCAAGGAAAAGGTAAAATATGGACATACGACTCTCTAATTAATCTCTCAAAAATCCCCACTTACGCAATATTCAAACAGTACAGCATGTTCAGTTTGTATTTTGCCTCAATGTAACTGTGACCAGTGTTAGAGAACGTCCCCTTGTCTCTACCCAGCGTTAGTAGAGAGAATAAAGGTTCCCGGGCCTCCGATAACTTGTCTCTGAACTCTTCAAGCATTTCAGGGAGTTCAGGGGAGTTCTGAGAAACAGGGTGGAAGGATGAGAGGAGATTAGTTCCGAGGAAAATTTACCGGGTGCAAATATTGTTTGTTGTTACTAAACAATTAGCCAACCTGTAGTAAATATAGTAGTTTCTCCTCTTTTGTCATAGTAGTGAAATCTTTAGTTACCAGACTCTCTTTAGTAACTGAGTCACCCGCCTCCCCAGCAAACCTGAGTACAAACATTTATTGAACAAGAGCAGACATTGATTGAACAAAGACAGACATTGATTTGACAAAGGCAGAATGAAAAATCATGATGGTTTGTGTCCTAATTGTATATCGTTTTGGATAATTCCTTGTCCCCGTATACACAAACTAAACATACCTAGCAGACTCAAAGTCTTGTTCTGATATCTGCTGCAGAAGACGTTTTTGAAGTACCATCGCCTCCCTCTCCTCCTCCTCTTCCATCTCAGATCCCTCTTCCTCGCTATCTCCCTCGTCTTCATCTGCATAGAAAGCTGCTTTCTTCCGTCCCCATGCCTTGTCCGTTACCCTGTGTGGCAGAGAGATGTAGTAACAAAGAGTTGTAGTAACAAATACATTTTCGATAGTTGGATGATCGGATATCTATTTATTAGCCTCATGTTGATTTAGCAGAGTTTTTAATATTCTCTCTGGGCTGTACGAATGAACCAGACGGGGATAATTGTCACAACAAGTTTCGAGGTTCTACCTCTTCATCAGGCTACAATATACATAGTGTTAGTAATAAATATATAGTAAATCACACACGTCAATCAACATAAATGGAACAGTCCCTAGCCATTACAGACAGACTTCTTTTAGCCAATGGGTATGAAAACCCCAGACAATTTGGAGAACAGAGAACCCGAGGTAGATCGAGAAAGGGTAGTGATAATGTGATGTTGAAATTACCGTATGTTTCTGAAACTGAGAGTGGTGAAATACGCAAGTTTATTACCGCCAGAGCTCTTCCAATCGATCTAGTCTTCACACCAGGCATCCGCTTGAGAGACATGCTATGTAGCTCACGACCGCACGATAATCTAGAGTGTCTTGCGAGAAACTGTAATATTTGTGAACGACTCGAGAAGGGCGCGTGGAACACTGGTTCATTCGTACAGCCCAGAGAGAATATTAAAAACTCTGCTAAATACATTTTCAGATCAAAAATTCGTAAATAAAAAAATCCTCACCTCAACTCGTCCTCGACCTCATCAATTCCCCGCTCTCTCAACTCTTCATCCTCATCTTCCTCATCCTCTTCTTCGGTGTCCAGCTCCAGGATCTCTTCGTCATCACCAGCGGGATCAGATTCATCATCATCATCGTCACCAGAGAACCTGTGTGGAAGAGAGTTAGTTATCTAAACTAGAGCGAGAGAGAGAGAGAGTAATTACGGTTTACTAAAAAAATTGAAGGGATGGATATACGTTTTGTTTTATTTTGTGCGAACTGTAGTCATAACTGAGCAACGTTTTTTAGAAATTGCGAGATATTCAGTTTCGAAAAACCTCTGGTACCTGATTTCATTTCTCTCCAGGAGTGCCTCATCTATTTCATCTCGCATCAGTTCCCGTTCTGATACATTGATGTCTGCCCCATCATCATCGCGATCATTGACAGCGGGTACTGATGCAGTAGGAGCAGGAACACTACGACGGTTTCGTTTACCCATAGTGTGCTACAGTCATGTAGAGGGTGTTAGTTATTGTTAACTATGAGTAGAATGTAGGTAGTAGGGACTAGATCTTGGTTACGAAGCAACCTTCGTGTGCGCTGGCAAGGGGATATTTCGTTACCAAGACTATATGGAGGGTATAGAGGGTAGAGAAGCTGCACGAGGAACTTGAGAGAAAGTTGGGGGTTTGGAGGGGACTGGGGAAATGAAACACAAATACGTATTATTTAGTAAGAATAATGGTAGTCAAAATTAAATTAGCTTAAAAACGATTACCCAGATATAATTGGACGTGCTGCTTTAAACTAAAACCCCAACTGCTTAAAAAGAGCATCTCGTATTCAAACCACCTTGACCCTGACACACGGCATAATCTCCCAATAAATCAGACACACGTCATATTGTTGTTGTTGATATATCGCGGGGCGTACACACATTTATTGAAATCTCTTCTCTTTCCAACATTTACACACAGTTGAAACTCAACACACTAATATTATAATATCCATATTATCCAATTTTCTCTCACTCTCCCTCGCCCATATTATCACTCATCACCAGCTAGTCTCTTCTTCTGAACTGCCTCTACCTGGTGGGATGTGCTCTCCTCAAGGACCACACAATCACATTATTCTGAATATTCTTGACTATCTGGTAGGGGCACACTCCCAGCACCTTCCTCAGATGAGATCTAATCAGGTGATTTTGGATGTTCGAATCCCCCTGGAACAACCTCAAACAGTACCCGCACTGCTGTGATCGAGGAGCGGGGCGGCGAGGTTGTCCTCCCCGTGGCGGGACACCGTTGGGAGTCATCATTATCCTTGGAGATGCACCAGGTCGAGGTGGCATCCTTCCATTAGGTCTGATTATATTGGGGCGTGGGTTGAGAGGAGCACCACCATTGGGCCGCATACCAACAGCAGTTGGGGGTCTAACACCAGCAGGAGGCATGATAGGAGGAGTTGCCGGTTTGGGTGTCGTCCTTATTCCCCCGCAGTTGTGAGCAATTCTCCGATGTTTTGTGGTGAATTTAATGTTGCAGTTGGGACATGGGTACCCACCGACACACTCGAACTCCATTTTGTGTTGTGCTGAGAGTTCCAGGGTTGCGTAGCGTGTTTTACACACACCACACCAGAAGTTGGAGGAAGGAGCGGCAGAGGAAGGAGCGTTGGAGGAAGTAGTCGGTGCCTGTGCCCCTGGTTTCTGAGCGGTGGAGGAGGTGAGGTGTCGGGACGTTGCGAGTATTGGTGGCGTAGTACCATTAGCCTTCGGAGTAGGTTTAAACGATCCCGATAACATCTGTTTTATCGATTTTTTAGGTTTCGCATCGGTTGTTACTGGGATTTGGGGGTTCACAGAACTAACAACTGTTGGCTGATTTGCAACATTGTTTGGGGTGTGGCGTTCTGCAAAATGTTTATCAACAAAACTGGTACTGGGAAACCTCAGTTCACACTTGGCACATTTCATCTTGAAAACACCGTTACTGTGTTTCACAAAATGCTCTGCCAGGACATTCCGATTGGGGAACACCAAGTTACAATGGGGACATTTGAAGTCAGTGGAAGGAAGTCCAACTCCACTAGGAGCTAATGGTAATCCATCGTGGCCAGTAGTTAGTCGATGTTGGTTGAGTTTCGCTGGTGTTTGGAAGCTGAGAATGCACGTTCCACATTTGTGTTCAAAGTAGCCACTGGTGTGGAGGTGTTCGTGTTTGGTCTTGTCGCTGGGCACCCGGAACTGAAGGGCACAATAAGAACACATCACGGTGGTCAGGAGGGCTGGTTTTGTGGGTGATGGTGTGACACCTGATTGGGTGGTGGTTAGTAGTGGTGTCTTTGAGAGAGATTCTGAAGCACCATGAGGCGTCTTTGGATTTCCTAGTAAAGTTTTTGTGTCAGCAAGGGATTTCGGAGATGCATTCTCTTTGAATGGAGTCCCAGAGGATCTAGCAGGAGACTTGCCGGAGGACCCAATACCGTTGGAAAGGGGGTTGGAATCTTTGGAGACAGGTGATTTGGATGTTTCAACTGATCTTCTGATTCTATCAGAATCACGTCTCGCATCTTTTTTCCTCTCTAGATCTGATCCTTTGGAAGCGGACGCTCCTGATCTTCTTAGTTTATCAGCTGATCTGTCAGATTTATCTTTTATCTTCTCCCTTCCTAACGATACACTGGTCTTCCTTTTATCTTTATCAGAAAACCCATCCTTCTTCTTCTTCTCGGGGGAGGAGGAGGTGGAGGCTGGAAGGTGTCGGGAAGTTGCGAGTATTGGTGGCTTAGTACCATTAGCCTTCGGAGTAGGTTTAAACGATCCCGATAACATCTGTTTTATCGATTTTTTAGGTTTCGCATCGGTTGTTGCTGGGATTTGGGGGTTCACAGAACTAACAACTGTTGGCTGATTTGCAACAGTGTTTGGGGTGTGGCGTTCTGCAAAATGTTTATCAACAAAACTGGTACTGAGAGTTCACACTTGGCACATTTCATCTTGAAAACACCGTTAGCGTGTTTCACAAAATGCTCTGCCAGCACATTCCGATTGGGGAACACCAAGTTACAATGGGGACATTTGAAGTCAGTGGAAGGAAGTCCAACTCCACTAGGAGCTAATGGTAATCCATCGTGGCCAGTAGTTAGTCGATGTTGGTTGAGTTTCGCTGGTGTTTGGAAGCTAAGGATGCACGTTCCACATTTGTGTTCAAAGTACCCGCTTGTGTGAAGGTGTTCGTGTTTGGTCTTGTCGCTGGGCACCCGGAACTGAAGGGCACAATAAGAACACATCACGGTGGTCAGGAGGGCTGGTTTTGTGGGTGATGGTGTGACACCTGATTGGGTGGTGGTTAGTAGTGGTGTCTTTGAGAGAGATTCTGAAGCACCATGAGGCGTCTTTGGATTTCCGAGTAAAGTTTTTGTGTCAGCAGGGGATTTCGGAGATGCATTCTCTTTGAATGGAGTCCCAGAGGATCTAGCAGGAGACTTGCCGGAGGACCCAATACCGTTGGAAAGGGGGTTGGAATCTTTGGAGACAGGTGATTTGGATGTTTCAACTGATCTTCTGATTCTATCAGAATCACGTCTTGCATCTTTTTTCCTCTCTAGATCTGATCCTTTGGAAGCGGACGCTCCTGATCTTCTTAGTTTATCAGCTGATCTGTCAGATTTATCTTTTATCTTCTCCCTACCTAACGATACACTGGTCTTCCTTTTATCTTTATCAGAAACCCCATCCTTCTTCTTCTTCTCGGATGAACTGCCTGGTTTGGTGTCACTAGACTTGGGGGTTATTGCTGAGTGTGCAAAGCTGTTTCTCAGGGAATTCTGAAGAAGTTCCTGAAGATTTAGAGAATCACTTGTACCCTCGCGAGTTCTTCGTTTCTTCGCTTTCTTCTTCTCTTTGCCCCTCTCACTCGACTGTGATTTCCTCTTCTCCCTCTTCACGGGGGAACCATCCGGCACATTCACAACTGCATCAGCACTGATCGCTAAATCGGGGGATTCTGCTGGTGGCACCTTCTTTTTAGATCTCAAAGAGTTTATAAAGAGTTTTCTGGGCGGGTCAGGTGTCACAGGAGTTTCTTGCTTGTCTCGTGCTGGCTCCTTAGGTTTCTCACACGGTTCGGTCTTATCCAGTTTTACCGCATCTTGTCTGATAACCGGGGAAGATGACGTATCTAACACAGCCTTTTTTTCCTTTTCTTTCTCCTCCCCCTTCTTAGCTGGGACATCCTCCTTCTTCACAACATCTTTCCTCTTCGGTTTAGGGGGCGCTAACCTTGCCTGTTCATCCGCTCTATGCTCCGTATCATAATGGACAATGTACGACCTCTGATTGGTAAACTCTTCCCCACACAATTCACACCAATGAGCCAGCTCCATCTCGTGCAGTCTGTGATGTCGGGTGTGTCCCGCAGGCAGATATCCCCTGTGACACACCTCACACTGCACCTCCCCCACTGATAACTTCACCTCTCCTACCTCAACACGCGGCACGTGGGTCTTCATGTGGGATGCAAGGGTAGTGAACCTGTTATACGTGATACCACAGACAGTACACTTGACAAGCTGCTGTTTGAAATCGTCTTCCTTCCTCCAGTCACCGTGTTGAGCGGCGTGGAACTTGGCGTGATAGTAAAGATGGGCTAGGATTGCATACCTCTTCTTACAAATTGTACACTCCATGAGAGGGTTGAAAAGGGATGCCCACTCCACTATAACGTCATTAATATCTAACATCGTGTGGGCTGCACAGTAATGGTTGATCAGGTTGCCCCAGGAAGAGAAAGTGATGAAACAGAGGTGACACGATTTAGTCTCGACTACTGCCCTCTGACGTTCTGTAATCACTGGCTGTTGTGTTGGAGGAGTGGGGGTGTGGACTAGTCCCAGTTCCTCATCAGCAACATAGAATATACCGCCGTGTTTGGTAGTGGGTTCTGGGTCCTTGTTGTGGTTCATGATATGAGAAATATACGTGGCTTTCTCTTCGAACATCTTCCCACAAATATCGCACTCAAAAGTCCTCTTGAAGGTCTTGACACCACTTGAAGATCTCTTAAAGCTGATGTCATTCCCATTTTCATTGTTTCCACCGACGTCTTCCTCCTTTATTTTTAGTTTCTCGGGTGTTCCGGTAGTTTGACTGTCGCCGTGCCGTTTCATCATGTGTATTTGGAGGATTTTCTTACTTCCAAACTTGATGTTACATTCCTCACATTTGAATAACTTTGCAGCGGTCTTCCGGGCCCGTACCATTTGAGTACCGGGTGATTTGAAGTGAGAGCCTTTCATGGGACTGAAAACAGACTGCTCCTTCATAAAGATGGGCGGTGAGGCGGGTGGGGAGGGCGGTGGTGAATCTTGTCGCCAGTTCATCAATTCATCCATAACAGATGGTGTCTCTTCTATCTTCTGATCAGTCTCCTCTTCCTCTTCTTCACTCGTACTAATAGGATGTTCAGTTGACATGTGATTCTCCAGACTAAACTCCGTCCCGAATTGTTTTCCGCACTCCTTGCACGTGTGAATCCTAACAGCACTTTTCCTCGCTTTACCAAGTTTCGCTCTGCACACGTGTCGATACAACCCAGTTACAACCTCTTCACATTTAGGACATTTCTTCCTGTGTTTCCGCATGTGTGCTGAAGCGCCAAACTTAGTTTCAAATCGCTCACTGCAGATCGTACACTCAAACTCGATCAGTCCCGTATCCTTGCTCCGTACCTCATTATAGTATCCTCCTTGTTCTTTCTTGGACTTCTTTTTGTTGTTTGTTGCGGGTTTAGGAGGTGGTAGAACGTGGAATCCCATGTGGGAATACAACTCGATATCACTGTCACATTCCTTACTGCATTTATTACAGCCGTGTTTACCCCGGATCGGTGTTAGGACAATCTCACTAAACTTCTTCACAGAATCAGGAATTGGCAGGATGCTCCGTGCGGTGGGGGACACTTCATGTGTTGAGAGGTGAGCGGTGAACTCCGGAAGGGACAGGAACTTCTTTTGGCAGATCTCGCAACAACATTTTGCCTTGTCCAGTAGGATATGGTTATCGCGGTGTCTCTGAGCCTCATTCAGACACTTGAAGCTCTCACTACACCTCTCACACTCGTGGAGTAACTGATGTTTTATCTGCTTGACAACGGAGCTAAATTGAAGATCACAGTGCCGACACTTATTGGAAACTTCATCCTTATCATGCGATGCGACGTGTGCAATAAACGTTGTTTTGTCACCAAACACCTTCCTACACATGTTACATGTCAGCACTCCCTCCTCTTTTGGCGCTCTGTTTAACTTCCGTTTACCAGGTCGTGCATGTTCTGAAAGGTGGACCTGGAGGTCGCTAAACGAGGCACAAGTCTCCCCGCACAAACTGCACCACGCCATCCCACATTTCACCTTCCCATAGGTGTGCTCAAGTGACACATAAACCTGCTTCTTCCGCCGCTGGGTGAGTACAAACATAACCGGTGGTTGACCCGTCTCACGGTCCGAGGGAAGCGAATTCCGGAGAACTTCGTTAACCTTGGAGTAGGTGTGATCTACGGGGACGTACCCAACATGCCCATTAGCTTCTCTCACACCCATGCACATGTCCATTACGAATGAGTGCCGAGATGTGAAGTCCGGGTTCCGGGCAGGACGTCCACCCGCCCAGGCTTCTGGGTCAAATTGTTGGGGTTTCGAAGGTGATATTTGGGGTGTTGTCGAACAAGGACGGGCCTTCAGCATTCTACCCCGGCCCCTTTTAGTCCGCTCGCTGGGCCTGTAGATTCCATGGACTAGGAGCCTGTGGTAAAGGAGGTCCTCTTTCAGTTTGTACCACCGACCACATTCCTCACATGGTACTGATGATAGGGGTGGAGGTGGAGGAGAGATGGGGTCTGTGTAGAGGTGGGGCGAGGGGAGGGCCGGAGTGACGGACAGTTGAACGGTATGACAGGTGAACCCGTTCAGTAGTTTACAGGCAGTAACTACATCACTCTCACACTGATACTCGCAAGTCCAGTATGTCATTTCCTGTCCTGTGGGGAGGGGAGAACAATTAGTTATAAATGATGTTAAGGGGGACAAGGTGGTTTAGTAGAGAGAACAATTAGGGGGATAAGGTAGTTAGGGGCAGAACAAGAGGTTTAGTATAATGGGGGAAAGGGGTTAAAAATAAGTATACCTGTCTGATGGTGATATCGGAGGGTTATCACAGGAGCCGCCATTGCCATGACAGAGTGGAGACTATCCTGGTGAATAGTACTTCTTCTGTGGATCACTCTCACAGACCTGGAGGACATAAAATATCAAGATAAACAACGATATAATGGTATACGTATCAAATCAATTAAAATTGACATTAATTACAGTCATAAAGTTTTGATGATACATATGTTCACAAAGTTACAGAAATGAGAAATGTAACTTAACATTGTAC
Source organism: Pleurobrachia bachei (assembly GCA_000695325.1). Lineage (NCBI taxonomy): Eukaryota > Metazoa > Ctenophora > Tentaculata > Cydippida > Pleurobrachiidae > Pleurobrachia > Pleurobrachia bachei. Next base: position 18,912 of record AVPN01000718.1, read on the forward strand.
TTACCGTCGGTAGTAATCTAGCACTTGGACAATGTTCGATGGTGTAAAAATGGATGGGAACAGGGATTCCCCTTCTTCTGCTCCCGTTTCAATAATTCCATCAAACTCTTGCCTGCTAAACTTTTCATGCTTAATCTGAAAAAAGAAGACATTCAACAGCAGGTAAAAAGGAAGACATTCGGTCATTATAATAGTTGTTGTTAATCGGTTATTTTTATTATTATTCGTTATAAACAACACGTTACCTGCAACGGTTCAAGTTTAATTCCCTCATCTTTGACCGTTAAATGAGAGTGGATAAACTCGGGTAACGGACGAAGTGATATTGGGCCAGTAGTACTACTCTTTAAAGCTCGTTTTGGTGGAAAATCTTGGATCGGCTCCTGCTTAATATCTATTTCAGGGATTTCAAGGTCTCCCTTTTCGGTAGAATCAGGAGTTTCGGGAGTTTCCAAGCCCCTTTTCGCAACTTCTTCCATGCTTACATGTCATGTCAGGCTAAATATTTTATTGGATTAAAAGTATAATGCTTTAAAATTAAACGGTAGATTGTAGAAGAAGGGAAGCGACGTCGTCAAAAACAGGGCGCCGTTACGATCTGGGTGGTTGGTGGCCTGTTTACATATGCACGCTTCCAAAAAAGTTGATTCACTAAAATGGCTCTAGCCGCCGAACCACCCAACCGTTTTGGCTATTTTAAAGTTTATCGGATAGACCATGTCAAGGCCTAACCCCAACCCAAACGCCAGCCCTAACCCTAACCCTACTCGAGCCCTAACGCTAAAAAGCGGATTTCAGCATACAAGTTTACAAGTTTACAATTAAAGTTTTATTTATAAAAAAAACAGGCCTTCCCTGAATGGGTCCACCTAACTCAATATTAAGTTAACTATCCCTTCACACTCACACTCATCAGCACAGCACAGCA
>AVPN01000718.1:21205-38937 GCA_000695325.1 Pleurobrachia bachei
CAAACGCGCGCGCGGCATTCGCTTCAATCCCCTCGTTGCGGTGTGGCGCGGCGGCGCAAACGAGGGTTTGCAGCGCCTTCCAATGAAATCGAAGAACGAAGTTCTAAAAAAATAACTCTTATGATTGCTGAGAGTTTCAAGTATTACGCCGTACGCGCAGCGTTAAACGGAGTCTGCTTCTGATTTTGTAACAACGCTGCATATTCGCGCGCTGTTTTTACGCCATGCCACCAAAATTTCCACAAACAACAAAACATTTTCAAAAAAATCTTCAAAAAATTTAAGTTTTCCTTTCAAAATTTGCAAAACCCTTCCTAAACGCACAAATTTACAGCTTCCAATGACCGAAAATGGCACGAGTTTAGTTCGAATAGTGGTGGACAGTGCTTTGAACAGTTGGACATCACTACAACTTGCAATTCAACATGGCATGGCGGGCGGGAACGAGACAGAAAAGCTCTCCCAGCTAGCCGAGGATCTAGTGTTTCTCTGTGATACAAAAGCGGAACGACACGACTTCGAGGAAACATTGGAGTCCGTTGCATTTCACGATTTTAACATCATCGACGAAGACGGTTCCTTCAAAGATCTTGCCAATGCCATTTTGTGTTGTCTTCGAGAACTTGAAACATCGTCCGACTCTACAGCTACCATAACCAAACACTTCCCATGTGCTAAGAAGGCCCTTGCGGATTCTAAAAAGGGCGAGTCTCAAGAGGAGGAAATGGTGGAAGATGAGACGGCACTTTCTGAAATCGTAGAGCGCACAACGATACGAGAGGAACCCATTGTTGATGAGGATGGATTTACTATGGTTCAGAGGCGTAAAAAGCGCTGATGAATGATTTATTTACATATCGGGTTTCTCTTAATTTATTTGAAAATATGCAATATTTTGAGTACTCTAATTACTACACACTACCACAACCACACTCTCTCTCTAACCCTCTTTCTCCCTGTTGTAGACTCCGCTAGTTTATGGCATTCCCCAAGGTCCCACCGGAATCTGAGTCCACTCAAGATGACCCTACACCAGCAGTACCACAATCCCTCCGTGCGGCTCAGCCACCCACCCCCGGGGACAGTCAGGTACCATAGCAGTAGCCAGTAACCGTCCGAATCGGGAAATACTGGTCCCTGATTGGCTGATAACCAGTCAGGTGATCTAAATAACGAGTTCTGATTGGTTGTTTACTTGTTTCGGTCGGTTCCTGTACTATAGCTCCACTGCTTCAATGAGCCGGAATAATTATACCATATATCCTTGAATTTCAACAGAAATGAGGTGTGGCTACCCGGAATCCTTTCTATTACAAAAGAGCTTGCATATTCATTGTTTCAAAAACTGAGAATACTTCGGTAGATTTTAGAGGTCATCCTCCTATTCCTCCGCCTGCTCCTCCTGTCCATTATTCTTCTCAAAAATGCCTCCATTTCTATCCTTGGATAAATCCTTTTTGTTTCTACCTGGAGTACTATTTCTAGAGTATGCACTGTTATAGTAAGACTAACTTGTGTGTATGATATGTGTTTGTTATGGTTATTTGGTAAACAGCCTATCTATATCATCGTGTCGACCAAATGTGACAATTATAGTCAGTATCGATATTTTAGCCAAAGAATGAAGTAGCACAAAATAAAAAAAGGTTAACGGTTGAAAACTATAATTTCAGACTGAACATAATTAAAGCATTTTAAATTTACAAAAAGAATTGAGTATATAGAAATAAAGCATTTAATAGGAATTGCATTGGGAATTGCTTTTGGTATTGCATTAGGATATCAATTTACCCGAACACCTTGCACCCCGTTAGATTGAGAGTTGACCCGTGTTGAGAGGTAAACGAATTTAATTTTGCTATAAGAGGTGTAATCTTTCCCTTTTATAGTTTTATCCCTTATCAGCGTCACTTCACACTGCTGCTTTAGTGCCTTTCTCTATTCTCGTACACGATGTACCACATTTCTTGAGTTTGGATTTTAGTAGGGCAACCAGTGTATCTCTCCCTCTATCCATCTAACCTTTTTAATCCATTTTCCTCGTTTCTTCTCCAGAATTCATCTATCTAGCCCCTTAAATCCATCTTTTCTCTCGCTTTCAATCTCCCTCTATCTATCAATTGCAACATTGCCCACCCCTATATATAATCGCTTTATTGAACTGTATACATGCCTTTATAAGGTGCTTTTGAGACCTGATGTGCAGCACTCTCTTTTGTTTCTCATGTGGTCACTATATAACCCTCTCAGTTGAGAGGTGTTAACCCTTCACTGCAGCAGTTGAGAGGTGTTACAACCCTTCACTGCAGCAGTTGAGAGGTGTTAAAACCCTCTACACAGTTGCGAGCATCATAACTCTGCCCCAAATTATAATCATGTGACGCTTAACTTTACTTGATTCAAACTAAACCCTTGGTAAGATCGAATTACTCTAAAACTAATCATTAACAAATTGCCTGTGAGGTATCATGCTGCTTTACTAATAATATTGTTGAGTAACAAACTGAATTCTTGTTTTGGAACAACAGCGAGTTTGACGTTAATTGTTATAGCCGACCATCCGTTAAACCATTACTTCTACCTGCTGGTTCGTGACATTATCAACTCGTTAAATTAATCCAGTCCTTCCATTTCTTCGCTGCGATGTTGACCAATTCCTGGAACGTCTGAATATTAATTATATGCTCGTTGAAACTCGCTGGCAGATTCTCATTATCACCTTCAAACTACTTTATGGAGAGGGAGAGAGAGAAGGAGAGAGGGAGGGAGGGAAAAAGGGGGAGATGGAGAAAGAGGGACATGCTTGAATGTTCGTATTTTAGGGTATGTAGGCAAGTTATAATGCAGTTTTGAGTTAATCGGTCATTTAACCTTAAGTTGTCTAATTTATTTTCCCTGATATTTCGCCATTATGTATTATAAATAATAGGTTCCCTAATAGTAGTAATCCACTTCTCTTGATCCCTAACAGCTACTTCCTTACTTAGGACCGGCGTTTGATAAAGCATCTAGGACAGAATAGTGATGCTGTAAAGGCTAGCTATCGAAGGGAGAAGTGGAGGAGCCGCTCCATGTCCATCTCCTCCAACGGTAACGACGGTACGAACCAGGAACCGACCGACTCAAGTAAATAACAAATCAGAACTCCTGATTCGGTCGGTTCCTGGTACGAACCGTGCAATAGTTCTAGTCTTGTAATGTAACATACATGTAACACCAGATCTATTGTTCCCTGCAGTTTCCAGTTCCGTAGGCTCCCGATCCTCCCTTTCCTCCTACAGCTCTTCTGGGTCTGGCTCTGACGACGATGACGAGGCTAACCCAAGGTATTATACTGGTCCCTGGTTGGCTGATAACCAGTCACGTGATCACGTGATCTAAATAACGAGTTCTGATTGGTTGTTTACTTGTTTCGGTCGGTAATTCCTGGTAGGAAGATTGAAAACACTGGCCCTTCGTTTAGGGCGGCACAGTGAGGGAGACTGTGTACTTGTTTTTATCAGGCCACCCCTTCCTCCCTTAACAGTTATTGTGTATTTCAGGCAAGTCCAACAGCAGTCAACAAATGGGTTCAATGATTTCTGTGTCAAAAAGATAAGTCAGTGTAACTTTGGTCGGCGAGAGATCGAGATCGCAGCAGAAGAGATGCCAGCCCTGATGCTGCTGCGTCGGAAGCTCAGCGATGAGCGGTCTCTGAACGGAGCTCGGATAGTGATTTGTACCCATATCACGGCACAGAGTGCAGTTCTTATTGAAACACTTGGTGCCTGTGGGGCCCGGGTTAGAGTATGTTCCTGTAACATTCACAGCACGCAAAACGAAGTTGCAGCCGCTCTTGCAGAGGTAAAGTTTATATATATTCGGAGTTAGTATTTACCCTTTGATTAGTTGAAAGAAAGTGGATCATACTAACCAAGGAATAGTATTAACCAAGGAATTTGAAACTTTAAAATGATCACTAAACGATGTATATTATAACATTCATTGTTGTTCCCCTCAGTCTGGTATCAGTGTATTCGCGTGGAAGAACATGACTGAAAAAGATTTCTGGTGGTGCATAGATCAATGTGTCAAGGGCGACTTTGATGGTAAGTAATCATTGTGTAATTCATGAAAATCATTGTAATTTAATTCATGAAACCTGAGATAAATGTATCAATACTCGTCATAAATCTTATCGTTCCCTAATTGTTCAGATGTGGGAGATGAGAAAACAGCAATGGGGCCCAACATGATACTGGATGACGGCGGGGATATGACCCACTACATGGCAACCAACCTGCCTAAAAAAAGGTTAACGGTTGAAAACTATAATTTCAGACTGAACATAATTAAAGCATTTTAAATTTACAAAAAGAATTGAGTATATAGAAATAAAGCATTTAATAGGAATTGCATTGGGAATTGCTTTTGGTATTGCATTAGGATATCAATTTACCCGAACACCTTGCACCCCGTTAAATTGAGAGTTGACCCGTGTTGAGAGGTAAATGAATTTAATTTTGCTATAAGAGGTGTAATCTTTCCCTTTTATCGTTTTATCCCTTATCAGCGTCACTTCACACTGCTGCTTTAGTGCTTTTCTCTGTTCTCGTACACGATGTACCAAGTCTGATATATGCATTACACGTTTGTTGAGTTTGGATTTTAGTAGGGCAACCAGTGTATCTCTCCCTCTATCCATCTAACCTTTTTAATCCATTTTCCTCGTTTCTTCTCCAGAATTCATCTATCTAGCCCCTTAAATCCATCTTTTCTCTCGCTTTCAATCTCCCTCTATCTATCAATTGCAATTTGCCCACTCCTATATAATCGCTTTATTGAACTGTATACATGCCCTTATAAGGTGCTTTTGAGACCTGGTGTGTGCAGCACTCTCTTTTGTTTCTCATGTGGTCACTATATAATAACCCTCTACTGCTGCAGCAGTTAAGAGGTGCTAACCCTTCACTGCAGCTGCAGTTGAGGGGTGTTAAAACCCTCTACACAGTTGCGAGCATCATAACTCTGCCACAATTTATAATATAATCATGTGACGCTTAATTAACTTTACTTGATTCAAACTAAAGTGCGTTTCAAACGACTTGACCTGAGATTCCTGGAAATTGAGGATCTCTCTTAGTAAATACAACACGCAATATCGTAAGATCGAATTACTCTAAAGTCTAAAACTAATCAGTAATGTTTTGTACCCAGTGTGATGTCCAATTTAATGCCTGTACCAGAATCCTCCACTACCGCGGGGGACGAGGTCAGAACCAATTGATTATTGATTACCATTTACCTGTGAGGTATCATGCTGCTTTACTAATAATATTGTTGAGTAACAAACTGAATTCTTGTTTTGGAACAACAGCGAGTTTGACGTTAATTGTTATAGCCGACCATCCGTTAAACCATTACCTGCTGGTTCGTGACATTATCAACTCGTTAAATTAATCCAGTCCCTCCATTTCTTCGCTGCGATGTTGACCAATTCCTGGAACGTCTGAATATTAATTATATGCTCGTTGAAACTCGCTGGCAGATTCTCATTATCACCTTCAAACTACTTTATGGAGAGGGAGAGAGAGAAGGAGAGAGGGAGGGAGGGAAAAAGGGGGAGATGGAGAAAGAGGGACATGCTTGCATGTTCGTATTTTAGCCTTTAGGGTATGTAGGCAAGTTATAATGCAGTTTTGAGTTAATTGTTCATTTAACCTTAAGTTTTCTAATTTCTTTTCCCTGATATTTCGCCATTATGTATTCTAAATAATAGGTTCCCTAATAGTAGTAATCCACTTGTCTTGATCCCTAACAGCTACTTCCTTACTTAGGACCGGCGTTTGATAAAGAACCTAGGACAGAATAGTGATGCTGTAAAGGCTAGCTATCGAAGGGAGAAGTGGAGGAGCCGCTCCATGTCTATCTCCTCCAACGGTAACGACGGTACGAACCAGGAACCGACCGACTCAAGTAAATAACAAATCAGAACTCCTGATTCGGTCGGTTCCTGGTACGAACCGTGCAATAGTTCTAGTCTTGTAATGTAACATACATGTAACACCAGATCTATTGTTCCCTGCAGTTTCCAGTTCCGTAGGCTCCCGATCCTCCCTTTCCTCCTACAGCTCTTCTGGGTCTGGCTCTGACGACGATGACGAGGCTAACCCAAGGTATTATACTGGTCCCTGGTTGGCTGATAACCAGTCACGTGATCTAAATAACGAGTTCTGATTGGTTGTTTACTTGTTTCGGTCGGTAATTCCTGGTAGGAAGATTGAAAACACTGGCCCTTCGTTTAGGGCGGCACAGTGAGGGAGACTGTGTACTTGTTTTTATCAGGCCACCCCTTCCTCCCTTAACAGTTATTGTGTATTTCAGGCAAGTCCAACAGCAGTCAACAAATGGGTTCAATGATTTCTGTGTCAAAAAGATAAGTCAGTGTAACTTTGGTCGGCGAGAGATCGAGATCGCAGCAGAAGAGATGCCAGCCCTGATGCTGCTGCGTCGGAAGCTCAGCGATGAGCGGTCTCTGAACGGAGCTCGGATAGTGATTTGTACCCACATTACTGCACAGAGCGCGGTGCTTATTGAGACACTTGGTGCCTGTGGGGCCCGGGTTAGAGTATGTTCCTGTAACATTCACAGCACGCAAAACGAAGTTGCAGCCGCTCTTGCAGAGGTAAAGTTTATATATATTCGGAGTTAGTATTTACCCTTTGATTAGTTGAAAGAAAGTGGATCATACTAACCAAGGAATAGTATTAACCAAGGAATTTGAAACTTTAAAATGATCACTAAACGATGTATATTATAACATTCATTGTTGTTCCCCTCAGTCTGGTATCAGTGTATTCGCGTGGAAGAACATGACTGAAAAAGATTTCTGGTGGTGCATAGATCAATGTGTCAAGGGCGACTTTGATGGTAAGTAATCATTGTGTAATTCATGAAAATCATTGTAATTTAATTCATGAAACCTGAGATAAATGTATCAATACTCGTCATAAATCTTATCGTTCCCTAATTGTTCAGATGTGGGAGATGAGAAAACAGCAATGGGGCCCAACATGATACTGGATGACGGCGGGGATATGACCCCAAGGTATTATACTGGTCCCTGGTTGGCTGATAACCAGTCACGTGATCCAAATAAAGAGTTCTGATTGGTTGTTTACTTGTTTCGGTCGGTAATTCCTGGTAAAAAGATGTAAAACACTGGCCCTTCGTTTAGGGCGGCACAGTGAGGGAGACTGTGTACTTGTTTTTATCAGGCCACCCCTTCCTCCCTTAACAGTTATTGTGTATTTCAGGCAAGTCCAACAGCAGTCAACAAATGGGTTCAATGATTTCTGTGTCAAAAAGATAAGTCAGTGTAACCTTTGGTCGGCGAGAGATCGAAATTGCAGCAGAGGAAATGCCAGCCCTGATGCTGCTGCGTCGGAAGCTCAGCGATGAGCGGTCTCTGAACGGAGCTCGGATAGTGATTTGTACCCACATTACTGCACAGAGCGCGGTGCTTATTGAGACACTTGGTGCCTGTGGGGCCCGGGTTAGAGTATGTTCCTGTAACATTCACAGCACGCAAAACGAAGTTGCAGCCGCTCTTGCAGAGGTAAAGTTTATATATATTCGGAGTTAGTATTTACCCTTTGATTAGTTGAAAGAAAGTGGATCATACTAACCAAGGAATAGTATTAACCAAGGAATTTGAAACTTTAAAATGATCACTAAACGATGTATATTATAACATTCATTGTTGTTCCCCTCAGTCTGGTATCAGTGTATTCACCATCAAACGATATATTATATTATAACATTCATTGTTGTTCCCCTCAGTCTGGTATCAGTGTATTCGCGTGGAAGAACATGACTGAAAAAGATTTCTGGTGGTGCATAGATCAATGTGTGAAGGGCGACTTTGATGGTAAGTAATCATTGTGTAATTCATGAAAATCATTGTAATTTAATTCATGAAACCTGAGATAAATGTATCAATACTCGTCATAAATCTTATCGTTCCCTAATTGTTCAGATGTGGGAGATGAGAAAACAGCAATGGGGCCCAACATGATACTGGATGACGGCGGGGATATGACCCACTACATGGCAACCAACCTGCCTGAACGGTTCGCAAAGATCATTGGAATAGTCGAGGAAAATGTTGACGGTAAGATAATAATCTCAATTGATCTGCCGTTCGCTTTGTCCAGTGTATAGTTGGTAGTAGGGAGGTCCGAGTGTAGTTCCCTTTTACACACACTCAGCTGTCGGTTAAGGTTTTTAGTTGAATGGGAAGCCCTAGATCAATTGCTTACGTCGGGTACCCCCTTACTTTCCCATTGTCCACTACTGCACCCCCCGTCTCCCTTACCCCTCCATTCTTCTCAAAAACTCATTATATTCTCAAGGTATTGAATAGGTTTCGCAACTCTGCACATCTAATCCATGATTGCACCCTGAATGGTTGTGCAACTGTGAAATCTTTTGGTTCCAGTGTGTATCTTGAAGAGCGGTTGATCTATGATATTTGACTGTGAGTCTAAAGTTTCCCATTCCTGATCTCTGATCCCCTGCAGGTATACACAGGTTGTACAACCTATCCCGTGCTGGCAAGTTGCCTGCCCCGGTTATGAATGTAAATGAAAGTGTAACCAAGACCAAGTTTGACAACTATTTTGCGTCTAAAGAAAGTATAACCGATGCAATCAAAAGGTATGCCACCGTAAGACTAATAAGTGATTTAGTCTCGGAAAATAGCTTACACAATATTACCATAAAATTGTTAAATATTATTGTTCTAACCCTCTAAAATTTGTAAGCTCGCGAAAAAAGGGGTCGAGCTATAGGCAAGCGAAATGCTAGTTAAATAATGATTTATGTGTTAACCCCATACCATCCCATACCATCCCATTACCAGGTCAACAGACTGTATGCTGGGTGGTAAGCTGGTTGTTGTGTGTGGCTATGGGGAGGTGGGCAAGGGATGTGCAGCTGCTTTTTCCGGTATTGGATGTGTTGTCATGGTTACTGAGATAGATCCCATCTGTGCCATCCAGGCGTGCATGCAGGTACAATATAGACCAGGAACCGACCGAAGCAAGCTAAGTAAACAACCAAACAGAACTCGTTTTTTAGGTCACATGACTGGTTATCAGCCAATCAGGGACCAGTATTTCCTGATTCGGTCGGTTCCTACCATCACTCCCTCGCCTAGTTTCTGCTTTCCTATTAGCACATGATTATACATCTAATCAGTTCATGTAATACCTGACGGTTGTTTTTATAACGTATGTACTATTTTGTGGATCAATATGAAATTTGATACAATATCCCAGTATTAGTGACTTTCTAGTTTCTCTCCCTATAACCCTACCCAACTCTGTCCCCCCTCCGGCCCTCCCCCTTAACTCCCCCCTAACTCCCCCCCTCTCTCTGATTGCAGGGGTTCAGGGTGGTGAGGTTAGAGGATGTGGTCCACTATGTTGACATTGTAGTCACCTGTACCGGAAACAAGAACGTTGTAACAAGGGAACACATGAACAAGTGAGTGATTACAATACCCATAACCCTTTATCTTCGTCCCATCCCCAAATCATTTGTATGAACAAGTGGGTGCAGAAACAGGTTCAAGTTCAAAACAAATTTCAATAACATTCCTTCAACTCACACACACACAGGGCACACACACACACACTAGCAGTTTGGATTATATAATATCATTTACACCGATTGTATCCGCACAGTTAAATTTTAATTTAATTGTCCTTGCATTGACATTGATAATCAATGAAGCAACCAGTGATGGAGCTGGTTGCAGGGCTAATTCTCTTTTCTCTCCTTTTATCATCGAAGTGAGGTTCCGGTGGTGCAAGTAGTACCTCTCTTGGCGGTTCTGGCTTGTCAGGTTTAGTACAAAAACCTAAAGGTGTAAATTACGGTATTTAACCTATATAAAGGTGTAAACGGTATAATAAAATATCGCTAGGTTTCCGGTCCTAATCTAGTAAAATAACCACTGAGTAATACCTGTTGAAGATCGGTGGTGGTATCGCTGTGGTCTTTTACGTCCCCTTACTATCTCACAAACGAACACAAAGAGAGCAAGTCCTATTAGTGGTATTGTCACCAGGAACACTCCGAACATGCACCCTGTAGTAGATGGGGTATTGGTATAATTTGGGAGTACTTGGATTATACTGTTATACTGGGGGCATCACCACGTCATGTATAACTATTGGTGACGAAATTACCCCTCGCTGTAGTGATTACCAGGTGATACTACACAGAATTTTGGTGATGCAATCCCATATTATGCTTTGCGGGCTTCGTGCGTCACCAAACAGAAGTTCTGCATAATTATCTAAAATCAATGTATCACGTACCAAGTTCAAGAGGTTTCGTTGATTCCACTTGTTCGGTGGGTTTACAGAAACTGTGTTGTGTTAACTTCCGCCATAGAGTCTCAAAAACATTATCATTTATCATGCTCAGGATCGCTAAGAAGGAACAGATATTGAATCATTTTACAGATAGTGAGCAATGAGAAACAGAAGTCATCGGCCATTTTGGAAAGGAGATACCATCTCTACAGATAATTCTTACTGAGATCGATCAGTTTTTTATCAGCAAGACGCTTGTTGTACAGGAGAGAATAGGTGTAATCGAGTGCTTTGGTTCCGGATACATAGAGGTTACAGGGAGGTTGTGTCGCTGCATACCAAAGGGGTATCCGTTCAGACAGAAATGCATAACTACCGTTCCGTGCTTGTTCTATACCTGCAGGCAATTTTAGTAACGGGGTAAACCTGTTTCAGCCCGCACGGCACAGGGAAGCAAATGTAAAGGAGGGTTATAGCATAACTTAAGCTCGTAATTGTGGAATAAGGACACAGTTTCAACAGTTTCATTACACAGCTATAATTACTCAATTGAGCTAATCAATTGAACGGTGTAATTTATACCTTCTTCGAAGGAGGATACGTAAGAGAGGCGACGGGAGAACTCTCTTAGAATGAAATCATCTGAACCGCTGATAAGTTCGGCTGTTATGGAATTGTTAACCGTCCCGAATGATAACCCTGAACCCGTTACCATGACATCCTTCACACTTCGCATTACCTTGGAAACCGATTGCCTAGCGGGATTTAATGACAAGTTACGTACTTGATCTGCTCGTTATAAGTAGTAGGTGACACTAGCGTAGTTTGCACAAAATCACATAGTATGACATCACAGGTTCACCTGTAACTCTAATTCTCACCGAGTAATAGTAGCAGTAAGATTAGCACTGTACATGGCAAACATGATCAGACAGACTGTCCACCAGCAGGTTGCAACAATACGGCTACTGGCACTCCGGGGCGCAACCGGCATCGGTATAACCTGTAAATGATATGATCCTAAATCAGGAAAATGATTGCCTGACTAGACTGTGTTTTGGAAGACCCGCCCCCTTCCTTTAAAAATGTAAAAGGAGGGTTAGAACATATAACCTGTAAATGATATGATCCTTGGAGCTAACACTCAAAACCAATGCCTTCATGTAAATATTTATATAACCCTCCTTTTACATTTGTAAAGGAAGGGGGCGGGTCGTCCAAAACACAGTCTAGTCAGGCAATCATTTTCCTGATTATAATGTTAATGATATGATGAAATACTGGTCACTGGTTGGCTGATAACCAGCTACGTGACCTAAATAACGAGTCCTGATTGGTTGTTTACTTGTGTCGGTTCCTATATTACCTGGATGAGGGAGCAGATGAACATCCACCCGCTCTGCAGACAGTCCATGGCATTAATATTCTCCTGCACTGGTAACCGTTCATCTCGGGGGCAGGTAGTGAGCTGCTGGGATGCTGTTAGAGGCATCCCTCGACAACTATCACACTCACACGATCCCCCGTCAAATGTACCTGTGGATGCAGTAATGTGGGGGGTGTTAGTACAGTGTGGGTGGATTTTAGTCTTTATAATATTATCAACAGCTGTACTATATTTAGTCGGGGTGTGTATGTGTATGAGTGTGTGATTCTGGCAATGTGCCGTTTTACGTGGAATGGTCGACAAGAGTACCGCAGATCTCCAGATATATCTGGATTGTTATGTACCTTTGAACCCTCGAGATGAGAACTTCTCGTAGATCCACACCATCATCCAGAGTAGAAACCCAGTAACAAAGATCGTGAGCCACCTGTTTGGCAAAATATCAGTCGGTCAAATAGTGTACATGTTGCAAAAGCGAGTAATGTATGATTTAATTCACTTTTCCAACATTACTTTAAGAATACTTTAATCTATCGTCAGATTCAATGACGTGGGAGATTGGAAATTTCATATCCTAATTAGTTTTCATATTACTTTCATATTACTCTCTCTCTCTCACGCATTCTCTCTCTCTCTTTCTCTCTTTCTCTCTCTCTCTCTCTCTCTCTCTCTCCCTCTCCCTCTCTCTCTGCATTCTTTCTTATGAGGTTCATTAACTCATGTCACGTCTCTCCTGACAACCGAAATTCGGCATACTCAACGTGAAAATGCCTGAGCAATGACTAAGATCGAGTATTTCCTAGGGTCTGACCGTCATAGAAATGAATAGCTGCCCATGTGAAGGGGGCACAAACATGCCTCTTTCTCTCAAACACTGTGTACAGTGTGAAATCATCTTTCTCGATTACTTACAGGTTTGCTGCAAAGGGTGAAATGAAAAACATTGCATCATTCGAATACCCCTCCGCAAACAGATCTCCCAGGGAGAAGTCATGGTCATCGAACGTGGGGTTCAGAACCATATAGATACCTGGAGAAGAGAGGGGTTCAGAACCATCTAGATACCTGGAAGAGAGAGAGTTAAACTCTGAGAATTTCCTTGCTAGACTATTTTCCTCGCCGTAGGAGGGTTAGAACTTAGAAAAAAACAAGTTAGCTGGTAGAATCCATGAGCTGCTGTATATAATAATGCCCTACCTCCATCAAGTATTGGTGCTGAAAAGTCTGCTACAGATTTTCGTTCAATTGTCTGGGCGAACAAGCTTCCAGTGATATCAATCTCATCCCGGTTTAACATTCCTAAACAGCATTGAGTATACACTGTACTATACAGTCGGACCCCGATTTACCGGTATGCTCGGGGGCAAGGGCTTTGCCCGGTAAATCGGGGTCTGACTGATACTTTTCAAATAGAGTTACTGGTACGGTGGTTACACATATTGTGTAGTATCAGCATCTGCAACACCTACCTAACATTCCGGTCCAGTCGTTATTGATTTTCCTGCCGGCCTCCTTCACTTCATGGAAAGTGTAGGTGTAGTTCAGTCTGGTTGCCAACTCTCTTATCATTTCAATGGATAGTCCTAGTTGGAGAAAGCAAAACAATGATTGCTTGGTACATGTTAAATCTGTCAAATAAGAGGAACATTTGTTACCTGAAAAGCAATGATCCCCTGAGCCCTCACAGTTCTCTACCCGGCTAATAAAAGGCTCCTCTATCATAATACCAACTCGAAGGTTCCTCTGTTCAGAGTTTACATTAGAGAAAAACTGGACTTCTCTGGTTAGTTTCAATTCTCCATCCCAGGACCCGACGTGGCGTATCTTTGGATTTTTGCCAACAATGTTGTAAATGTTTGTCGTTGTCGCGGCAACAAGTCTCCGTCCATCACTGCCAAACCTGATTCTCCCAGTTTCACCTTCAAAGTCCACGTTTTTCAGTGTTTCCACTATATCGGTTCTGTAGGATTAGCGGGAAGTTTTTTGTAATTTGGTTTTAGTAGAACAAGACAAAAAAGATATATTCTTTCTCCAAAACATGTGAGCTGTTTGTGATATTATCATCAACAGATAATAAATGTACTTAGTACTTACCCCAACGGGTACTGTTCGATGAAACCTGATGACATATCACATCCGCCAGTATACTCTCCTATCTGCTGATCACTGGGAATAACTTTACGAAGGAGTGCTACAGAGTCTCGTGATAGGGCCCTGGTATATGTTGTACCGGGAAAAGGGTCCCCCTCGTACGAATACGGCCCACCAAACACCACCAAACCTGGTTGAGAGAAAGACACTTAAATCAATCGGATACTGTCGATCAAGCTGAGAGACTAAAGTTCAACTAGTATTCTAACTGGAAATATTTCGTTTCGTAGCTTGGTTACCTGTAGTGAACCAGGGTAGTTGCACGGTCTGTTTTTGTTCCCCATTCTTCTGATCCTGGATCACAGCACTGTTGGTTGTGTTAGGCTTGTACACGGTTGTGTACGCTTCCATCTCTAGAGCACTGTCACACGACATCCACCAACTTCCTTCTCCTACCATACCAAGCTAGCGGGAAATTGATGTTTGAACTCGCTTCTTGGTAATCATCATTCATCATGCCTAAACTATCATGCCTTATATGTGATTTTATTATATTAGCAGGAACCGACCGAATCAGGAAACACTGATTGGCCGATAACCAGTCATGTGACCTAAATAACCAGTTCTGATTGTTTAGTTGTTTCGGTCGGTTACATTGTCCTACCCACCTTTGAAGCAGTATCCATTGTTCTTACAAGGTACTCCCGTGTAACACAGACTAGATATGTCGTCACTGTGCCATAGATCCTGTTATCTAGTCTCTCCTCAAACTCTTCCCACTCTGCAAATATATATCACATGTTCTTATATTGTTAGGGGGTTGTTTAGGGGGTTGTTGGGTGGGGGGCGCGTTGTTAGGGGGTTGTTATTCTGTTATCTAGTCTCTCCTCCTCTCACACTAGGGGTTGTTAGGGGGTTGATAGGGAGTTGTTGGGGGGTTATCAGGGAGTTGTTATATATGGGGTTGTTAGGGAGTTTTAGGAAGTTGTTAGAGATCGTTACCCCACTCTACGCTAAGATTATCCCTGATCAGTACCTCTGTCTGAGTCGGTTACGGGTGTAGCGTGACTTTCCACAACTACCATCTCCCGGTATTTACGGAGGTGAGATAGAGTTTCATCGAACCCAGACATACATGTAGTATCAGCCTCTGCAACACCTACCTAACATTCCGGTCCAGTCGTTATTGATTTTCCTGCCGGCCTCCTTCACTTCATGGAAAGTGTAGGTGTAGTTCAGTCTGGTTGCCAACTCTCTTATCATTTCAATGGATAGTCCTAGTTGGATAAAGCAAAACAATGATTGCTTGGTACATGTTAAATCTGTCAAATAAGAGGAAAATTTGTTACCTGAAAAGCAATGATCCCCTGAGCCTTCACAGTTCTCTACCCGGCTAATAAAAGGCTCCTCTATCATAATACCAACTCGAAGGTTCCTCTGTTCAGAGTTTACATTAGAGAAAAACTGGACTTCTCTGGTTAGTTTCAATTCTCCATCCCAGGACCCGACGTGGCGTATCTTTGGATTTTTGCCAACAATGTTGTAAATGTTTGCCGTTGTCGCGGCAACAAGTCTCCGTCCATCACTACCAAACCTGATTCTCCCAGTTTCTCCTTCAAAATCAACGTTTTTTAGTGTTTCCACTATATCGGTTCTGTAGGATTAGCGGGAAGTTTTTTGTAATTTGGTTTTAGTAGAACAAGACAAAAAAGATATATTCTTTCTCCAAAACATGTGAGCTGTTTGTGATATTATCATCAACAGATAATAAATGTACTTAGTACTTACCCCAACGGGTACTGTTCGATGAAACCTGATGACATATCACATCCGCCAGTATACTCTTCTATCTGCTGATCACTGGGAATAACTTTACGAAGGAGTGCCACAGAGTCCCGTGATAGGGCCCTGGTATATGTTGTACCGGGAAAAGGGTCCCCCTCGTACGAATACGGCCCACCAAACACCACCAAACCTGGTTGAGAGAAAGACACTTAAATCAATCGGATACTGTCGATCAAGCTGAGAGACTAAAGTTCAACTAGTATTCTAACTGGAAATATTTCGTTTCATAGATAGCTTGTTTACCTGTAGTGAACCAGGGTAGTTGCACGGTCTGTTCTTGTTCCCCATTCTTCTCCTGGATCACAACACTGTTGGTTGTGTTAGGCTTGTACACGGTTGTGTACGCTTCCATCTCTAACGCACTGTCACACGACATCCACCAACTTCCTTCCCCTACCATACCAAGCTAGCGGGAAATTGATATTTGAACTCGCTTCTTGGTAATCATCATTCATCATGCCTAAACTATCATGCCTTATATGTGATTTTATTATATTAGCAGGAACCGACCGAATCAGGAAACACTGATTGACCGATAACCAGTCATGTGACCTAAATAACCAGTTCTGATTGTTTAGTTGTTTCGGTCGGTTACATTGTCCTACCCACCTTTGAAGCAGTATCCATTGTTCTTACAAGGTACTCCCGTGTAACACAGATAAGATATGTCGTCACTGTGCCATAGATCCTGTTATCTAGTCTCTCCTCAAACTCTTCCCACTCTGCAAATATATAGCACATGTTCTTATATTGTTAGGGGGTTGTTAGGGGGTTGTTTAGGGGGTTGTTGGGTGGGGGCCGCGTTGTTAGGGGGTTGTTATTCTGTTATCTAGTCTCTCCTCCTCTCACACTAGGGGTTGTTAGGGGGTTGATAGGGAGTTGTTGGGGGGTTATCAGGGAGTTGTTATATATGGGGTTGTTAGGGAGTTTTAGGAAGTTGTTAGAGATCGTTACCCCACTCTACGCTAAGATTATCCCTGATCAGTACCTCTGTCTGAGTCGGTTACGGGTGTAGCGTGACTTTCCACAACTACCATCTCCCGGTATTTACGGAGGTGAGATAGAGTTTCATCGAACCCAGTAAAACCGTAGTCGTCCCCACTGTAAATTACCACCAGTCTGTGGATGGTAATGGTAAAACTGTGGGCAGATAGAGACTAGAGAGATCGTGATCTCTCGACTAGAATCCACTGAGATTTTATTTTGAAACAAACAGCTAATGAAAAGTTATTCATCGTGGCGCACTGCAATAAACTTGGTGTGCCATTTTATCTGGACAGCGAATAATCGGGCGACATAATGCTCATTTCTTCGTACTTTTCCCAGAAGAACTCCTTCATAATCGCTACAATTGGCTCCAGTGTGCCACGTTGACGAATTTCAATCCTGCTCTCAGACCATAGACTTGGCTTCTTCGGACTGAAAAAGGGGACAGAGGGGTTGGCAGCCTCACTACCCCATGAAATGCTATACTGGGTGGTCACTATATCACCACTTACTGGGTAGTCACTATGTTTGGTATTGACAGAATTGACAACATCGCCGAAGTTGTATCGGTATTCGCTGCATTGAAGGGTCCAACAACCGCCGTTACATTGTTTCTTTTCAGCGTATCACACACCTGAAACACATTGTCGAATTATCTCTCTTTGTGGTATAAGCAATATAATGGCAGCTATATGTTTAATATTACGTAGCAAATAGCAATATGATATGTGGTGGCATTGCCATAGCCCAATAAGTCAGCGTGTTTTCTCGAATAATATGTCAAATTATACGTGACTGGAATCCAGTATTCAGGGGTTCATGTTTCATTGTGTGACGCAAAGCCCAAATAAAGGAGCACTCTGCATAAATAAAGGAGCACTCTGCAGTCATAAAATATAATAGGGACTAATTCTAAGTAAGGGGAATATAATATGCTGCAAAAAACAACATGTGGCTCTCACCGAACCCTCATTTTATGAAATAAAATGACGTGATGTTTGTTTCTTCGTTTGTGATTGCTGCGTCTGGAGGATGACCTGCCCGAAAGTAATGGAGGC
>AVPN01000719.1:8072-39882 GCA_000695325.1 Pleurobrachia bachei
GAGAGAGAGAGAGAGAGAGAGAGAGAGAGAGAGAGAGAGCGATTAGCTGGAAAAAACATTAATTGTGAGCTCTATTGTGAATGCAGTCTGCACCATTGCTCGTACTGTGTACGTGAACTGATCCTTAGTGGTAGTGGAACTCTTTGTTTACCCACGTGTTTTTTGCACCAGCTCCCCGTGTTCCATTGTGTTGCCTACTCCTTTGTCACCCCTAAAACTAGTACAAAAACCACTCAACCACCACTCATTTCTCACCCAATTAACTACTATCATGATGAAACTAGTGATCTTCCTTGGCGTCTTCGCCACTTGTGCCCTTTCCGCATCCGTTGTGGACTACAAGAAACGAGCTGATAACCTGGAGCTGGAGAAGCGAGGAAATGACACTGATGACTGTTTTGTGTGCCCCTCCTACCGAGACTACCCCGTCCCTCCCTGCTACCCTGTGCACTGGATATGCGATGGATACAAGGATTGCCCCAGTGGTATTGACGAACATGATGAAATCTGTGATATATTTGAGAGGGAAAAGGACCTCGATGAGATTCTTGAAGATATTGCCGAAAACGCTGGTGAGATCCTAGGTAGGATTGCCGCACAGTTGATAACTGACGACTACGACTTCCTTGAGGATGTCTATGATGAGACCAGGGATTCCGCTGAGAAGATCAATGACGTCATCGAGGAGGCCATGAAAATATTTGAATAAATTTTTGACTAAACTATTTTTTTCATGCATTTAAAACCGAACTTGTCAGTAAATAAGAAACAATCAAAAATTCATAGTCCACAAATTTTAAGCATCCATTCGAGTTTTTCAAACCGCTGTCTCGGGTCTCCCACCAATATACTCAAATCTCATACTACACGTAATATTGTATGTACCTTAGTATTTTATACTCCTCGGGGGCTTTGTTTAGAACTTGGTTCACCGAATCCTTCACACTTCGCAATAGGCTCCTGAAAGTAGATCAGATAAACACCTTTTCAATGAATGTGGTATCCGTCAAAATATATACGGAGAACAGTGACTAGGACTGACTCTGAGCAGTTAGTAAGACTTACCGGGACACGTAGGACCCTCTAAATGCTGGGTGCACGAACACATCCTCCACTAGAAGAAACAAGGCGTCCATTTGTAGTGCGTTGAACATTATATATCCAACTAGGGTGTCGTAGTCGCCCGACTTGTAAAGGGCTACCAGTGCTTTGGTAACTGGTTCATGCCGGAATAAGGCATCTCTCAGATCAGCCTCCGTGAAATCCAGATCTGATGAAAGTGGTAAATAGTGTTTGGGATAAAAATGTTAGTCACAATCTATACATTAACTCATTAACTGGTTGTAGTCGTAGTTTTCTTTTAGTTAAAGTAACAAACTCGCCTCATGCCCCCAATTATATCACATACGCCTGTCATGAGGGAACTCCCCGTCCTCGGGGTAATGGGTTGACATGAGCTGGTAAATCTTCCAACAATCCCCCTCTACTGCTGGCCGTACTGTGTACCGATCAGGATCCCTCGTTCCTTCCTCAACTTGACCATCTAGGAAGAGGAGGCGGGGAGGGTAGTACTATTGGGAATATTTTAACGAAGGTTGGAGAATAAATATACACGAGGGATAGAGAACTGAGAATGGGAGACCCCTTAATCAATAGACCCAGCAATCAGAGGGGGAGGGGGTAGTATCAGAACATTCAATAGACACCAACCTTCATCGTTATTATCGTTAGAGAATGATTTATTGAGGACTTTCATGGCTTCATTAAGACTCGTTCTCATTTGGTCACCCAACTTCATCTGCAAATAGCAGAAAAATGAAAATTTACAGTAACACAATCAGCTGAAAGAATCCTTTAATAAACATATTATATCTGTTAAAAACAAACAGCGCCTTGGATTTACTAACACACACATCCCTTCTTGTCTACAGGTTGAAAAGTCTGAACAACTTCCATCCTCTACAAAAACTGCAGCGACTCTACCTTGGCATGAACCGCATACAGGTGAGACAGGCGGTGATACATGATACTTCTATAGCTGTGTCTGTTTCGAATAGTAGCTAGATGTCAAAACTCAAGAGAGAGAGAGGGCTCATTTACCTCTCCCTCGTTAGTAAAAGGGAGCTGATAGAGCTAAAGGTTCCCATAGCAACTCAAAAAGCTAACGAGCATGAGTAATGTCAGTTGGTATATATTTAGCATAAAGCACGATGTAATGGAGCTAGTATAGATTAGTATTAGCATTAGTAATAGATAATAGTAGAACCCTACTAGAAAGGAACGAACGGTATACAAAGTGCAGCTGCAGCTGTATACTAGAGCGAGAAATTGCCCCCGGAAGTTTAGAGAGATTAGTAGTTGGAGTAAAATCTAAAAGTACTCTACGATTTGAACATGCCAAGTACCATGATATGGGAGCCGAGTAGGATATGGGAGCTGGGTAGAGAGAAGTGGGAGAGAAGTATATTAAATTAAATATCTCCGACAATTTGCCAAACTGTACAGGCTGTCTACGTATGTAATATATAATGGGGGTCGGGAAATCAGATCTGAGCGCACTATTGCGGGGCAACCTCGAGGTTATCAAGGCGTTCCATGCTGTTACCTCGCCCAAATGGGGGTAGCAGTCTACCCAAGGCTACACCTACAGTGTTTCTTACCCTGCATTCTGCGACTTGTTCAAGCATGATCTTGTTTGAAGGGGGCAAATTATGTCCTTGTTTCTTGGAGTTTAAAAGAATTTCCGAAGTTCGACGCTCCAGAACAGAAGAAGAAACGAGCAGAGAAATCAGAGAAATTAGAAAATGAGGCCCACCTAGCGAGCATGTTTCCTGCTACCAACACTCCAAACCCAATCTCTCTCTTTTTCTCTCCTTTTCTCTCCATCTTTTTATTCTCTCTCTAGCTCTCCTTATTCTTTCTCTCCATAACTTTGATCGTTGTATATTGTTATGCTATGCGGAAGGATAGATTCGCTAGAAATATTAAGTTATTAAGCGCCCTCTCTCTCCCCTCTCTCTCTCGCTCCACCCGGAATACTGCTGCAGCCATTACATACCCCGATAGACACATCTGGAGTATATTTGAGTTTCTAATAAGGAACCTGAGCCAAAATAAGCTACCATGGAACCCGAAATTAGGCGGAGTGGGCCACTTAGGTCACCTGCTTTTAGATAACACAGACTTTCAAAAAAAATGTCACAGTTCCTGAATTGTTCATGGAATAAACCGGACCGATGGCGATTTATAATTCAAGTCTTATCTAAAACAGAGCTCAAACTTCCCCTGAGGAGTCAGGTTTCATTTGCTCACATATTCCAACATTTTCTTGCACAGTCCTTTATCGTGTCTTGAAACATTGATTAATCCAAAACTATCTCAGACATGGGTTTCGCAGACGCACTAAAGCCCTCTCCAGAACTCCTCAGCTACGCATCTCTCTTCTTCTCAGTGATCTTTATAGTCCTAAACTCCCTCTGTATCCCCTTTGTCACTGTCATGTTTGCTGGTGGCATTGATAAGACTCATTTGGACGGGGTGGGTCTAGCGAACACTCTGTATAACATCATAGTCGTGTCAGTTAGTGCGGGGTACTCTACTACATTCGACACTTATGGACCGCCCGTGTTCGGCGACTCAACTAAGAGGAAGGAGCTGGGGTTTGTGTTGGTGAAATGTATCCTACAGGGAGCATTAGTTTACATCTCAGTTCTGGGTCCGTACCTGTGTCTTGTTTTCCTTCTGGATGTTCTACCGGGGGATGGAGATACACAGGAATTCAGGGATATCGCTGTTAGTTTCCTTCGACAAACCTGTTGTCTGGGTCTTCTAGACTTTATCATCTACTTGATCTGCAAGTTCTTTGCCATTCAGAAACGAGAGAAACTCCTGTCAGTGATAGCGGTGTCATTCATTGTAGTTCACATTTTACTCAACTACCTACTGGTCACGGTGCTAGGGTGGAAGATACCTGGTCTCGCTATCGCTGGACTCCTATCCCGACTAATTATCCTAGCTCTCTGTCTGGGGGTATGTGGGTACCTTCACAGGCTGGGGAAACTAACCTGGAAACCACTGGATAGGACTGTACTGGATGGTTGGAGGAACATGGTCAAGTTAGGTATATCAGGATGCTGTCTGGTCTTTGTGGAGTTGGGGCTCTGGGAGGCTGCTACTTTTACCTCCCAGTTCGGTCCTCCTAATCTCTTATCAGCCATTCTGATTGTCTTCCAGGTGACCTCCATAGTTTGGGCAATAACCACCGCAGTCTCCTATGCTTCAGCAGTCCTTATAGGCAGGTCTCTGGGCGAGGGAAATGTGGTAATGGTCAATAAATACCTCAAGTTGTCCATTTACTTCACTATCATTGAAGCCTTCGTCCTGTCACTAATCGTATACCTGGCGCGAGATCCAATTGTCCGTCTCTTCACCTCTGATAAAGATGTGATTGACATGTACAACCGGGGGGCGTGGATGGTATCTCTAGTAGTCCCCCTGGATCACCTCCAAAATGTGCTAAGTAGGGGTGTCCTAGTAGCGTTTGGGAAACAGAGGTTCATTGCACTTGCAATGGCAGCTGCGTGCTATGGGTTCTGCCTGCCATGTATCTGCTGCGTTATATTGCTGACTTCTTGGAACGTAGAGGGGATTTACGGGGCTTTCGGTGGGTTTTGTCTCATCATGTCAATAGTGTGGGGTCTGAAGATCAGGGCACTCAACTACGATACTGAATTGGAGAAGACTAAATCCCGGGTTAATAAGACCGGAGCTAAAGGGGAGGAGGAAGTTGGGGAGAAGACTGCTGTTGAGGAGAGTGCAACTGAGATGAAGAATAAAGTAGAGGAGGTTCAGGAGGGTAGTATTGATAATGGACTAGTGATCGCAAATGAATGTGTTGATGAACTAGTTGAAACTGTTCAAATCACTGCCGAGTCCGCGGTAGAAAGTGTCCCTAATTCTAAGTTTAGACCCCAACTTGTTGTACCTGTTCTTTTTGTGGCTGCTATAACGTGGAGTGGTATTCTGACTGGGCTATCTTTTGTGTTTAGACCCTGATATATTGTAACATATGCATTATTTTAACCACCAGTTTTATAAAAAGTTTGTTTTGTTTCAAAAGAACCAAAAGATCCGCCACCACACCGAGTGTTTTGTTCGAGGATCGAACAAAGCAAATCACATCACACCCCACCATATTTCTAACCGTGCTGTGTTCCAGGACTTGGCAGAACTAGAGAAGTTGGAGTGTCTACCTGCTCTGAAGGAGATGTCCCTGACAAACAATCCAGTAAGTAGGGTACCGGTAATAACGTGTTAGTTCTACTTCCAGAAATACTGCTCCAAGAGCAAAACTATGCCTGGAACAGTTGTAGAAAACAACCAGTATGACCAGATACTGAGTGAAAGCTAAACCCCTCTGCTCAGGTTGCTAGGAGGTTGATGCACCGCCCTCTACTGGTATTCAGACAACCCAACCTCCTCTCTATTGATGGGATCCCTATTAGTGCTGAAGAGAGGGCTAAAGCTGACATGTACTTCTTAGATTATCAGGTGTGTGTTGAGAGACCGAGTTCCAAGGGGTTACCAGGTTACCTCTAGTCGTATCATTTTCAATCATGCCAGGCTCATGACATGAATGACATTACAACACTAAATAAAATCGCTTCTCTCCCATCCATATATATGTACTATATTTCATATATTTCTCCCCTAACCCGGATTCCCATGTGTCCAGCAGCCTGTTGAGCAGAGTTCTAATCTACCTGGGATAGGAAACAAGCTACACAGTGTCAACAATCAACCCCAACCAACAACCAACCAAATACGGGTAATTAGTAATTAATAAGTTGTAATTAATCAGGAATTTAATATATGTACTTCCTAATTGTATAAGTAGTTAGGAAGGTATTCGAGGGGTGAAACTACTGGCATTTTCCCAATCAAATATATCTGACCCATTAACTAATTAATTAAGGTTGAATCTAATCTCCCGGTTGCCTGGTTTCGTATCCCAACCTCCCATAGCCGTCTGAAGTGTGTAAGACCTCCTGTGTATTGAAACTGATTTCAGATCCGGGCTATTAATTCAAGAATATCAACGTCAGATTTTATAAATATGTATAATGACGCCTTTTCCAAGACTAGAAAAAGTCTGACCTAATTCCCACACAGGGTGCAAGTACACTACCCCTGGGAGCTAACCAGACCTGGTATGGAAACTACAGAGAGTCAGACAATGTTCTGGAGAAAAGTAAGTGGGTCATAAGTAAGTTAATTGCATTGAATTAACCGTCATTAACTACTTGGAGCTTTTTCACGTGCACTCTCTACTTGGTGATACTACTGAACTCTATCAACACAGCACCTTTTTTGCAGCAAAAACCCTAAAATTAGAAACAGAGGAGGCTATGTCTGATTGACAGACCCCCGCCCCCTCCTCCACGATTGACATTTGACACCTGATCTCTTCCCCAGCTCACATTCCCCCATTTCTCCCAGAATCAGATAGCAAACGTAGCAGTGTAGCTGGGACAAGTAGTCTGGCGGCCAGTACACGCGAGAGAAACTTCTACTTAGACCCACAAAACACGAGCAGGTACAAGCGAACACTAGCCGCTACTTACTCGATAATCGGGAAAATAGAGCCCCAAAACAAACCAAGCCCGCATGCAAGGGAAGGGGAAGATAGTAAAGCAAGATCCCACCACCAGGGGGTGCAATCTAAAAAACCCTCCACCTTCCTCCCTACATCCTCACTGCTCTTCTGAGGAGAGAGGGATACTGCACATTATCGAGAGAAAGTTAAGCGGGGTTATTGAAGCATTTTGTGGTCACTTTCCCTCCTAAATTGTGGTAACCTAGGTTAATCTTTGTAGCCCCCTGTTCTTGCCTAAAAACGTGTACAATGTACATCCTTCAAACCTATGGATAGCCCCCTTTATAACCCAAATACTACTAAAAATACCCAATACAACCCCCATCCCACCCCTCTCAGTCTCAGTTCCCGACCCTAAATCCCTGTACCACCCTGTAATACACGATATAAAAGGGTTATTTAGGGGTAACTCATTTAAACTGCTAGTACCTGTATTCAGTAACCATGGTAGCCATGGTAACTGTCCACGTAACCATGGTAACTGCCCATATCATGTGTGACGTCACGTGTTTCCCCAGTGCAAGCTACCACAGGCACCTTCCAACGCTTGATAACGCAGCACTGAGAATTGATAGTAAAAGTGGGAGGTCAAAACAAAAACAGAAAAACCGAATTCTACTCCGTGACCTACAGTTGAATTATACACGACCTAAGTTCTACTGAAACACACTCTCGTCTAAGTTTATAGCATGACACATGAAATGAATTATGAAGCTTGTTGTTTATGAATTGCTCGTACCCTCTTACTTGTAAAAAGAGGGTACGAACAATTCAATGATCATCTGGCCATTGTGAAGAGAACGCTAACGCTGCACGAATTATGTGAAACTGCTGACTGAACGATACAAAAACTATATATAGCCTCTGTTAATGCTGCAAAGTTAGATTGATTGTGGCCCCATTGTGGCCTACCCCTCCAAATCATATGCTCTCCATAACATTCCTAGAACCCCCACTCCCTTGTAAAACCACCCTCTCTCTCCCCTATGCTGATTCCCCTTGCTGACATTTAATTTACTACAGACAGATGTATACGAGACGATACCAATAATCGCCGATCTGCATAACCCCATTAAATCTCCACAACCCGCATGCAGCAGCCCCCGCTACTACATGAAAACTTGCATGGAGTACCGCTGAGAGATAGGACTGTTATAGAGACTGATATATTTTGGGTTGTCGAGTGAGTGTAAGAATATTTTTTGAGTGCTTGAAGAAGTTGGTTGTTGCCCAAATAAAATTAAAAACAAGATGGTCTATTTTCAAAACTTCAACCAACTTTTTCAAGTACCCTAACCAGTTTTGTAGCTTTGTTTTTCTACCGTGTATTATAACACCTGTATCCTGTTTTTTGTAGGAGAGGGATGGAGATTTCCATTTGTTGAAATGCCTGATTTTCAAGCATTCTAGTGTAAATAAGCTGTGTATAGAGAACTGTATATTGTTTTGTGTGTAGGTATAAAATGTTTTTGTCAGTTTTAAAATTACCTTGTTTTTCGTTTCCAACAACTTGGCGGTAAAAGGGGCACACTTGAACTGATCCACTCCCGGTGTTTGGTACACGAGCTATATCGGTTCCACAATCCACATCATGAGGAGGTGGTCAAACAATGACTGAAAGGGGTGGTGTTACGGTGCTGAGTAGACCCTATTAATGTGCCAGTTCTATGACATTGTCACCTGACAACTGTGGTCCAACTCCGTTGCCACTGCTGGTTGTGGTGTGTCCCATTTTGCGCGCGCACTAATTTGCACGCGAGGTCCCGTGTCCAGGGGAATGGAAATCAACTCCGGAACAGGGCTTGTTTCAGGGATTTGACTGATCCAACTGTCATGTTGACAAGCACATCAAGAAGCCGGTTCCTAAAAGGCCGTCTGGTTGCCAAAAGTGGAACCAGCGTGAACCACATGGCTATGAAAACGGTGGGAAAAGGTAGGGTGCGCGCACTTGATTTTTCAAATGGTAATAGTAACAGTGTGCATTACACATCACAAGAAAGTCGTTCGGCGGGCGCGCTCAGCTCCCCGAGCTTCATAACCATGTCACACACTGGGACACACGCACATTGTACACTCAAAAGCAAAGATCTGATCTCTTTTTAAGATAAATTAAAAAGGCGTCAATAAATTAGTCCACATATTCAAACACGACGTCTTTTCCAGTCAGTTTCTTGTAGACAGCCATGAAAGTATCGACCTTGGTTTCGGTGTTAATCTGAGCGGACTTCTCAAGATGAACCTTGAGCAGCTGGGATCCATCCAACTTCACCCTCTTTCGCTTTCCGGTGATCTGATGGAGAGGGGGAGGTTAGTTAACTTGAATTCACTATGATACTGTCATTATGTTAACATACAACGAGATGGGGTGTTAGGGATGAAAAATGAATAATACACACCTCAGCGGGGAAGACCAAATCGTCGAGGATTGAATCGTGGACGGCGGTGAGAGTTCGGCTCCTTGGCCTCTTCTGCTTGCTCAGGTTTCGGCTGTGTCGGGTTGGTTTCGAGAGAATCCTCCTTTTGGCCAGGAAGATAACGTGCTTTCCACTGAGCTTCTTCTCTAGCTCCCTGACAAGTTTAGATTGGATCTTCTGGTAGACCTTTTGTTGGGGGAACGGAATGTGGATGACAACCGCAACCTGAAGAGAGGAGAGGGGTTAGTTTGGCAGAGTGTATTTCTGAGTTCAATCCTCTAGAAACAAGGAGTATTCTTTCTAAAGTCTCTCTCTATCTCTCTCACCTTATCGTCCCTGATGACGACCTCCTCGGCTCCTACAAAGTAGAGACCCCTGAGGGCGTTAGCGAGGTCGGAGTTGGCCTCAAGGTCAAGGAGGGCCTGGGACACGGCGCTCTCAACAGCGTTAGGCTTCTCCCCCTCAGCTTTAAGCAGCTTGGAGGTCTGACTGAACAATGTCATGCTACGGAGAGAGAGATGGGTTTACGTTTAAAAAGATGGAGAGAAAGGCATAGCGATAGATATAGAGAGGGTAATCGTTTAGTGGGTATCTTGATATGAGACAGAACAAACACGCAGTTTCAATAGTTAAAAATGAACTCAGAATCAGAATAATTTAAGAGCTGGTTTTCTTGGCCTGGGGTTTGGCAGCTCCGCTCTGGAATCCATTCCTGAATCGCCTTTGTACGTTCCTCAGATGGGCCATTCGTCCGGTTCCTGTGGTCTTCCTCCTCTTGCCCTTGACAGACCAGTTGAAGGATCGCAGCTTGGCGGCGGGGTACGCACACTGGGAGCACCTGGTAGGGAGAGAGTGTTAGAGGAGGAGGGCTAGTTAGAAACAGGGAACAACAGCAAATTGAGGTATTGAAAGAGGGCCGGGAAACAACATTTACCTCTTTTTCTGGACGTGGAAGGAGGACTTGCCACACCTGATGCAGATTGTGTGCGACTTGTTATGTCGCTTTCCAAACGAGCATGTACCCTTAGTCATGGCTAGAGAAGGAACGGAGTATTAGTTAGCTTGGGGGAAGAGGTGTCTTTGTAGTGACAGAAATGGATATGAACGGTTTATGAAGTGTCAAGTGGGAACATAGTGTGAGTTTGGGGCGTATTAGGGCCAGTGGAATGAATGTTGAGAACAAAAATAAAACAAGTTGTTACGATGTAGTAAAACGCAATTTTCAGCAGTACATTTTCCGCAGAGGGCGGGTGTGTCACATTTTGTTAATAAATTAGGGCTATATTGGTATGTTTGAAAAATGTCGTTAAACCCTTGTCCTTCCTTATCCTCACGTTCGAGAGTTTGTAATTGTAATAAATTAAGGTAGTGTGTGTAGAGTTGTTTAAAAAGAGCTGGTTAATAAATAAAAGAATAAAACACCTCGCCTGTGCCCTCCCCTGGCTAGCACAAGCACCCGACCTGAACTCTCAGCACTCAGTGTCCTATTATCACCAGCCTATTTCTTGGGGGGAGGTCTGTAGACACCTACCACTACAGCGTGATCTCGCTCATAGGGCTCTAGGGTGATCTGCTCAACTGGCTTCATCTTTTCAGCCTTCATCTTCTTGACCTGGAGAAAGAAAGAGTTTTGAGTTGGAGTGGGGTGCATCAAAAACTTTGTTTGTTTAAAAACTGTAATCTATCTCGAACAACTGTAATCTAACTACCTCTCCTGCGAAGACAGCCTCTGCGGCAGCAGTACTGTCAATACAGTTGGCCTTGATGGAGATCACAAAAGGACCGCTGTTCTTAAGGAAAGAGTGTGCGTTCAGGGCGACAATCCTGGCCTGATCGGGCTGGGCAACATCGGCAAAGATAACATCAACCATACCAACGAGCATCCTGTACTTGTGGGGATGTCGGGCATCCTGGGGGAGAGAGGGGTTAGAGAGGGAAGGGGAGGGGACAGGGGTTAGGGAGAAGAGAAGGGGTTAGGAAGGTGGAAACATAATCAACCAGGGAAGGTTGAAACTGAAGCTGATTCGATAAACTGTCACACCCTCTCTCACCTCAATGATTGGTACAATGTTCATCCTCTTCTTGGCAACATTGATCAGATCTCGGCCTGATCGATGGGAGAACTCTACAGCGTACACAATACCCTCTGGTCCGACTATATCAGCGACGTGGGACACTGTGGTACCACTGGCAGCACCGAGATACAGAACCTTGCTGCCAGGTCCTAAGAGAGAGAGCTGTTAGTTGGGAGTTACTTTTGGGATCGGATAACAAAAACACAAAATTTCAGAAGTTATGAAAACTCGTTCTGGACGTGGAAGGAGGACTTGCCACACCTGATGCAGATTGTGTGCGACTACAATACAGCGAAAGGTTTGCTCGTACATGGGAATCAGTACCGATCTCTTCGGAGAGTATTGGTTAGTGAGGTTTGGGGGAGGTGTCTTTGTATGTAAGTGGTTTATGAAGTGGGATCATAGTGTGAATTGGGGGAATGAGGTATCACAGAATGGGTGCAGAGACAAACAGGTAATAATGTTTTGAGTATGGAAATTAGTGATGAGAACGAAAGAATAAAACAAGTTGTTACGATGTAGTAAAACGCAATTTTCAGCAGTACATTTTTCCGCAGAGGGCGGGTGTCATATTTTGTTAATAAATTAGGGCTATATGTTGGTATGTTTGAAAAGTTGTCGTTAAACCCTTGTCCTTCCTTTCTCACGTTCGAGAGTTTGTAATTGTAATAAATTAAGGTAGTGTGTAGAGTTGTTTAAAAAGAGCTGGTTAATAAATAAAAGAATAAAACACCTCCTGCCTGTGCCCTCCCCTGGCTAACACAAGCACCCGACCTGAACTCTCTCAGCACTCAGTGTCCTATATCACCAGCCTATTTCTTGGGTGGAGGTCTGTAGACACCTACCACTACAGCGTGATCTCGCTCATAGGGCTCAAGGGTGATCTGCTCAACTGGCTTCATCTTTTCAGCTTTCATCTTCTTGACCTGGAGAAAGAAAGAGTTATGAGAGTTGGAGTGGGGTGAATGAAAAACTATGCTTCTTTATAATATTATCACGAAATTAATTGTTGCCTAACTGGGAGCCCCTACCTCTCCTGCGAAGACAGCCTCTGCGGCAGCAGTACTGTCAATACAGTTGGCCTTGATGGAGATCACAAAATGACCGCTGTTCTTAAGGAAAGAGTGTGCGTTCAGGGCGACAATCCTGGCCTGATCGGGCTGGGCAACATCGGCAAAGATAACATCAACCATACCAACGAGCATCCTGTACTTGTGGGGATGTCGGGCATCCTGAGGGGGAGAGAGAGAGTTAGAAGAGGGAGAGGAGGGGTTAGGAAGAAGGAAACACAATGAACTACCTAGGGGAGATTGAAACTAAAAAAGAATTGATAAACTGTGTCACCCTCTCTCTTACCTCAATGATAGGTACAATGTTCATCCTCTTCTTGGCAACATTGATCAGATCTCGGCCTGATCGATGGGAGAACTCTACAGCGTACACAATACCCTCTGGTCCGACTATATCAGCGACGTGGGACACTGTGGTACCACTGGCAGCACCGAGATACAGAACCTTGCTGCCAGGTCCTAAGAGAGAGAGCTGTTAGTTGGGAGTTACTTTTGGGATCGGATAACAAAAACACAAAATTTCAGAAGTTATGAAAACTCGTGTTTCCCCACTTACGGATATGAATATCTGAAACTCCACCGAGAATAGCAGCGGCAAGTTTTGACCTGAAAGGGTTCCATACCCTGTTGAGTTAGAACAGACTGCGCAGTTGAGGAAGTTATCATTGGACTCGCTCCGAGGGTTGAGGAACTAGGCAGGGTATTGTTTTAACTGGTTTACTATCCGGCCAACTGACTGAATATAAAGCTAAGTCACTAATCAGATAAATGAAGCCAAATCTGGTAAGTTACCTTTTTCTCTCCGTATACGGTATCACCAGGTGTCAGATTCTTGGTAACCAGAGCGTCTTCCTTTCCTCGTGCGATGAAAACACCGTTATGCCTGTGGGGCTCAACCACCACCTTCTTTCCTCCCCTCATACCACCCCTGCCCCCTCCACGGCCACCCCCACCTCGACCACCGCCTCCTCGACCTACAGAGAGAGAGAGAGAGGGAGTTAGGATTTAGGAAGTAGTGACAGTCATATCCGTATGTGAGTACTATTTGATTATCTTTCTTGGTGTTGTGTTTCTGATTAGGAAATGTGTAATATTTACCTCCAAATCCACCCCGGCCCCTACTTCCACCTCGACCACCGCCGCCCCCTCGGCCTCCTCCGAAACTGCCTCTGCCTCTGGGTGGTGCCATGCTACACAGATTGGGAACGGTTAGGAAGTTGTAATTTGTAACAAAAACAAACCTTGCGAGTTCAGCATAAAACCATAATTAGGGCAATAAAATGTTAACAAGAATATGAACAACACATAAAAATAAACAATATAAACCAGCAACTACTTTTTCTTGCTTGAAACCATTTCTCTGAAAACTGAAATCATCTCTGTCTCCTTTTTAGTCCTTTCCTCCTTAGTAAGAAGAGCCAGGGCCCGTCTCTCATCAGCTGAATAGACCTGGTTTTCCTTCCTCAATCTGACAGCCTCCATCCTCCTGTGTCTACTGCCACTCATAACGAACCCACTCGCCTCATATTTCTCGATC
The DNA here is from genome assembly GCA_000695325.1 of Pleurobrachia bachei. Taxonomy (NCBI): domain Eukaryota; kingdom Metazoa; phylum Ctenophora; class Tentaculata; order Cydippida; family Pleurobrachiidae; genus Pleurobrachia; species Pleurobrachia bachei. The sequence goes on from AVPN01000719.1 coordinate 21,824, forward strand.
TCTCCACTAGTTAACCCAATCTCACCTCTCCTCGGGATCCTCTTTCCTGCCTTCACATACTCTGCCATTGCATCCCCCTCCCCTGGTAACAACTGACCTCCATAATCCATCCTTTCTTCCTCTTCAATCTCAGGAGCAGGCGGCCCAAACTCCTCATCACTGGATTGTGCAGCAGGCCTGATTGGAGCTTTACTACTCTCCCCACTCTTCTTTCTATCTTTATTCTTCTTCTTTTTAGCTTTCTTTCTCTTTCTCTCCGCTTTTCGTTCGGCCTTCTCCTTTTTCACCTGCTTCTTGATATCTTCATCTGACTCGGAGGGACTTGACTCCCAGATATCAGGGACACCCTTCTCAGCTATCCTGATCCGTTTCTCTCTCCGCTGTGCCCAGAACTCATCCTCCTGCTCGTCACGCGGCATGTTGTGTAGATCAGTACCAACTTATCGAACCAAACCAGAGATCAATATACCAACTGCTCGAGCCAATCCAGATATGAGTTCAGTAGGTCATCTCTTCTTGTGTTGTGGTGGGGACACTGAAATATCGGGTGCTTGCTACTAAGACATGATAACTAATAACAAAGACTGAGGTCAAGTAAAAACAGCCACATAACATGAGACGATAATAAGACATAAGGGTTAGTGGTGGTCTGATAAAACAATTCGGGGTTAAAGAAACATAAAACAAGCTTTATATTTTGTTGTCTCTTTTCACAGTTCATACACACAGCCGTTGTTGGTTCGTCAATAAATTAAATACAGTTCATACCGTCTCTCTCATTATTACAAGATGGAGGGATCTCTCATTCCTCTTCATTAACGACATGTTTAGCCCTCTCAGCAACTCTGGGCACTGTGCCAGCCTTGGCGTGCCTCCTCCTGTTGTCTTCCTTCTTCTTCGCAGCTGATCTGATGTTCATGTGTTCCTTGCTGATGGATTTAACCATCTTAGGGAGATTACGGTGCCGCTTTATCCTCTTTACCTGGGGGGAGAGGTATGGTGACTTAGCTGACAAGGAAGTGAATCGTGAAATGATGACGTGAAATAAAAAGAGAGATACACAGAAAATGAAATAGCGAGAGATACAGAAACATAATTTACCTGTGGATGTTCGCTGTATCTATCAATCAGTTTCTTATTATAATCAAAAGCAGCCCTCTCTCGAGCACTAACAGGACCCATTTGCCCCCACGCCAGGCTCTTCCACAGCCTGATATTAGTCTCGTCACTACCAGTCAATATGAACTTGCTATCGGCGCTGTAGTGGGTACAGAACACACGTTGCATTCTCTTAGTGTGGTACACCTCTTTTGAGCGACCCTTCCCAACCGGGAATATACGGACTGTCTTGTCGTAACTTCCTGATACAAACTCACGACCTGACAGGAGAGAGGAAGTGTCAGAGAATTGTATGATAGTAGTGAATAGTGAGATTGTTAATTTAACTTAAGGGAGCAGAAGAGAGAAGAGAGATTGATACTACAACTAGGAGAGAGTATCCTGAGAGATACAGCTAACTAAAACAACATATACCTGTTGGTGAATAGTTGACTGATAAAACTGCCATGGCATGGCCCATGTGAACATTTAAAGGAGTCTTCAGTTTCCTCATATCAAAAGTATACAAATTATTGTCATCGCATGCTGCTGTGAAGTTGAATGCTTCCATAGGGTTGAACGCAACTTGGTTGGTCTTCTGGGATGCTTTTCGTTCGGCCTTCTCCTTTTTCACCTGCTTCTTGATATCTTCATCTGACTCGGAGGGACTTGACTCCCAGATATCAGGGACACCCTTCTCAGCTATCCTGATCCGTTTCTCTCTCCGCTGTGCCCAGAACTCATCCTCCTGCTCGTCACGCGGCATGTTGTGTAGATCAGTACCAACTTATCGAACCAAACCAGAGATCAATATACCAACTGCTCGAGCCAATCCAGATATGAGTTCAGTAGGTCATCTCTTCTTGTGTTGTGGTGGGGACACTGAAATATCGGGTGCTTGCTACTAAGACATGATAACTAATAACAAAGACTGAGGTCAAGTAAAAACAGCCACATAACATGAGACGATAATAAGACATAAGGGTTAGTGGTGGTCTGATAAAACAATTCGGGGTTAAAGAAACATAAAACAAGCTTTATATTTTGTTGTCTCTTTTCACAGTTCATACACACAGCCGTTGTTGGTTCGTCAATAAATTAAATACAGTTCATACCGTCTCTCTCATTATTACAAGATGGAGGGATCTCTCATTCCTCTTCATTAACGACATGTTTAGCCCTCTCAGCAACTCTGGGCACTGTGCCAGCCTTGGCGTGCCTCCTCCTGTTGTCTTCCTTCTTCTTCGCAGCTGATCTGATGTTCATGTGTTCCTTGCTGATGGATTTAACCATCTTAGGGAGATTACGGTGCCGCTTTATCCTCTTTACCTGGGGGGAGAGGTATGGTGACTTAGCTGACAAGGAAGTGAATCGTGAAATGATGACGTGAAATAAAAAGAGAGATACACAGAAAATGAAATAGCGAGAGATACAGAAACATAATTTACCTGTGGATGTTCGCTGTATCTATCAATCAGTTTCTTATTATAATCAAAAGCAGCCCTCTCTCGAGCACTAACAGGACCCATTTGCCCCCACGCCAGGCTCTTCCACAGCCTGATATTAGTCTCGTCACTACCAGTCAATATGAACTTGCTATCGGCGCTGTAGTGGGTACAGAACACACGTTGCATTCTCTTAGTGTGGTACACCTCTTTTGAGCGACCCTTCCCAACCGGGAATATACGGACTGTCTTGTCGTAACTTCCTGATACAAACTCACGACCTGACAGGAGAGAGGAAGTGTCAGAGAATTGTATGATAGTAGTGAATAGTGAGATTGTTAATTTAACTTAAGGGAGCAGAAGAGAGAAGAGAGATTGATACTACAACTAGGAGAGAGTATCCTGAGAGATACAGCTAACTAAAACAACATATACCTGTTGGTGAATAGTTGACTGATAAAACTGCCATGGCATGGCCCATGTGAACATTTAAAGGAGTCTTCAGTTTCCTCATATCAAAAGTATACAAATTATTGTCATCGCATGCTGCTGTGAAGTTGAATGCTTCCATAGGGTTGAACGCAACTTGGTTGGTCTTCTGGGATAGGATAACTTTTCGTAAGGGCTGGTTCTCTCGGCAGTCATAGAGGACTATATTTCGGTCACTTGCTGTAGAGGCTAACATGTAGGTTTCAACCTGAAAAGAGAAACAATGATTAAGAATAAAGAGCTGATTTATCTATCAGTCAAATGATTAACTAGGGTCTGAGTGGGCACAGACCTCCATATAGGTTCTATACAACTGATCCCTAACAAGAAACTCACCTTATTGTAAGTAACTGAACTGATCGTATCGACTCCCCAATCAAAAGTTCGAAGGGGCTCATTTCGGTTTACACTCCATATTCCAACGGAAGTACCGCACGTGGCAAATGTGTCTGAGCTAGATCCCCACTGGTAATCAATACCAGTCAACATTGTCTGAAGAGGAGTTCTGGTTAGAGCTTGAAAGAATTTAGGAAACAAAGATGTAAGATGCAATGGCCATGCACGTTAATAACGTGACGTTATTCATCATACCTTTGAAACGATGGTATGTTTAGGCTGGATAGATCCTTTGTTCATGGCTTCATCCACACTCCACAACTTCACCATTTGATCATCCCCCACTGAGATCAGACAGTCACCTGGCTTGGGAGAAATGGCATTGTCACTAACGAACATATCCACAGATCACATCACATCATTAGGACCCAAATCCTGATCCTATAGTCAGATCATGGCAAAAGGATGAAGAACTAATCTGGAAGACTGACCTCGTTTATGCCCATTCCCCGGACAAATCCAGAGTGAGCAGCCAGCGTACTTAGACACTCCTTTGTCGTTACGTTCCAGATCTTAATTTCTCCATCACACGCTCCAGAAATCAAGATTGGTAGCCGTTTAGGGTGGGTGAGCATTGAATACACTCCATCTCGGTGTCCATCAAGGGATCCGACGAAGGGTTTTGCAAACACTCGTTCGAGTTTCACAGCGTTAAGGGCCTGGGTGTATTCCCGTTGTGATGCATGGGGATGAAGTGTAGGATCTACATTTCGTGGGAGCTTGGGCAGGTCTCCAGACCGAGTTTTGAGGTAATCGTTAGGGTTTCTGTTGAGAACTTTTACTTTCATAGCATGCTAGAACGGTGGTTTAAGTGAGCTCGAGATAGGGGCACAGGACGAGGCGGATGAGCGTGGCACGGAGTGGCACGGAAGCAGAGAAACGCTCGTAAAAGTTCTGATGCCAAAAAGTTCTTTGGTTGCGTGGTGGACAAGAAATAAAAAGTTTTATGACAAAAAAGTCCGCGCGCGTACAGTATTTATCCACGCGCAAATCAGCTTTTTGTGTCGCGCAGTAAATTATTAGCGCGCGCAGTGAAATATCAAAGAATTTCTTCGCGAAGTAACTTTGCGATCTTGGGCTTCGCAACCAAACAAGTTGATTTCGGTTTGGTTACGCTATACCGGTTGCCGTCGCACCGCTGGGTCTGGCTTGATGTAAAACTGCCTGAATATATCATGATCATGGGTATTGCTTGTTTGTCGTCTGCAGTGTTTATGACTCCCCATTTTAACCCTCCTGTGGTTCCAATTCAGGCTTCTGCTCGCGAGTCCTGTCAGGCCAATGCTCTGACAGCGTGACTACTTTTTGCTACTGCACGATTTGTCTACTAGTTCTGTCGAAGTTTGATTGAACTATTTCCACTTATATCCATTTCCATAGCTAAGTAAATAGCTTGATAAATATGGCTTCCAAGCGGGGTCGACCCCGATTGGCAACCAAACACAACATCCATGCCACAACCACTAATAAAGTGAGTGCCTCGGAAACTCTTTGCCATCAAGTTAGATCTATAATTGTATGATCCTTTGTGCTCTAGTAATATGATCTATACCGTCCAAATAAGCTGTTCAAAACCCGGTGTTTTCAGAAAGATGCAGTGGTTGTGGAGGATAAAGCAGCCCTTGCGCTGCGAATATTACCCACTCACAGATGGGTAATTGAGAGACTATCTCTCATCCTGGACGCTCCCTCTGACTTTATCCACGATTCATTCCTCTCAACAAGTCAAATGGACGTGTTTGATTCGTTCTTCAAGGCGAACGAAAGGAAGTGTGTGGTGATATTTCACCCTGAAGCACCCACCCCCACTGAGACTGAACGAGTTGGAAGTGGGAAGAGCTCCATCCCAAAACCGTTTATAGTGACAGCTGATTCAAGTGGCAAACTAAACGGAGAGGGACAGATCGTCTACATGACAAGGGTCACTGGGAAGGGGTGTACTCAGAGCAATGTTGATTCGGTACGCTCCATGTTTTACTTGTCTGTCGCTGCCAGACGGCAGACCTCGTTTTAATGCTCTAGCATTTCTCTATAAGTTCCTTGTTTTACTGATTTAACCAACCAACTCTCGCAGCCTCCTCCCCAAAATCGTTATATTTCCAGGAGGTATTGTTCGGTGTTTACTATGTCAACGAGGGACAATCTCCCATAACAGTCGCTCAGGAGCTCCTAGGATCTCTTTTCACTCCCTACCTGCACGAATTTGAGCTGGAATCAAAGCAGTGCAGTAATGGGGAGGAACTGAAACGAGATTTTGAAATTACCGTACAGGGTAGGTAGAACTAATCCCAATCTCTCAACCCAACCTCTCTCGAACAAATCTCTCCATTATCATTGAATTCCTGTAAAATACTTTTCCCACAGAGTTTGACAAAGCTCTAAGTGACGCTAAGTCCTGTCTGAATGTGACAGTTGAGCTTGTAAAACCGGACACCCTACAAAATCTAAATGGCCCTCCTAACAAGGATAAGTGGCACGAATTGGCGTGCGATAAGAAGACCTTGGCTGCTGTTGAGGGGATGATACAGGCGTGGTGCAGGAGAATTGAACTGGTATGTGTTAACAATGGTCGAGTAAGGTAAAAATGTGTAGAAATGTATAGTAGGTTCCAACCTGGTGAAAATATTATTCCTTCAAAAAGTTTTCAATTATATTATTTCTCCACTTTCTACAGGTTCTGATAGAATCAGATCTGATCCAGAAAGAGTCAGATGACATTGGACCATACGCAGAGTTAGCCAGCTGGAAACTCCGTCAGGCAAAGTTCAACTATCTCCTAGAACAGATCCAATCACCCCTGTGCAGGAATGCGTGTGGTATTCTCAGGAACGCGAAAAGTAAGCTCCTGGAAACATGGATCAAGTTTGACCAGAAAATCACAGATGCGGCAAATGAATCCAGGGATAATGTGAGGATTTTGGAGAAGTTGTTTGAGTTGTGTAAACCTCTCTACTACTCTGATCCGATGGGAATTAAACCGAATATCAAGAAGATTATGGAGAGCATTCTACTGATCTATACCACCTCAAAATACTATAACACCACCGACTGCATGACTCATCTCTTTGTAAAGGTACAACACTACAACTTCTTCTAATAAAATGAAGTCCTCTTTCATTCGGTTTTACTTGTCATACTAGTCATACTACATACATGACTGTATCGTGGCTCGTGCACGCATCTCGGTTCGGTGAGGGCATTCTTTACTAACTGATATCTCCCCCAGATTACCAACCAAATGGTAGTGTCTTGCAAGGACTACATCACTGAGAAGGGCGTCAAGAGGATCTGGGATTTCGAATATGATGATGTGATGGTGAAAATACAGAATGCTATTGAGCTGTACAAGGAATATGACAGGAGCTTCCAGGTTTGTTTCTTCTCTACAATATTAATTTTGGGTCACTTTATCTTGATAAGTAGTGGATTAAATATCATATTTATTATCCCAAACTACCCTTCCCCTTCACCAGTTCATGAAAAGCAAGAGCGAGAAGGAGTTCGATTTCTCGGAAATGTATACCTTTGGGAAGTTTGTAGCGTTCTGTAAGAGGTTGGAGAACATACAGCGGATGCTGAACATTATTGAGAGGTTCAAGGCACTTCAAACTATTAAACTGGAGGGATTCGAGTCTATCATCACCAAATACAAGGTAACGGGTTCCCCTGTCATGTAATCGGGATAGTGGTATATCTTCCTTATCATTTCCCCTACAATCTACCTCACCACTCATCTGCACTGCAGGTGATTGTATCGACCATGCAAAAGAAGGGCTACGATTTCCTTGACCAACGGAAGGCAACGTTCGATGAAGATTTCGAGTATTTCTTGAGCCAGATAACCCAGCTCGCTAACGGGGTTATGACGTATGCAGAGACCCAGATCAACAAGTGTACCAGTGTCACACGATGCCTCGAGATCCTTGGAAAGTTAGTAAACCCACCCTGTTAGCCCTCTTCAATCTTTAGGCTTGACCTTCTCTCTCACCTTGCCCCGTGACGGCAAATATTGTAAAGGAGGATTAGAACCAGTATTTTCATGAATCATAATAACGAACTAATTATCTCTCAGGTTGGACAGACTGAATATTAGCGAGCTGAAGTTTTCTAACCACTATGCCATTGCTGTTGACAAGTACCAGATTGAACTGGAGAGAATCAAACAGGTGAGCGAGAGGGTCTGCTAGTATCGGGCGGGGGGGAGGGTGGGGGTAGAAGGAGCGGCAGAGGCAGCTGATCTGATACCTATAGTTATGATACCTCCAGTTTATACCGAAATCTTGGTACTAAACTACACTGGGATAAGAAAAGTTCCAACATCATCCCACCAATAAACACACTATTTCATTCATCAGATGTATACCGCTGAGAAGAACTCCCCTTTACTAATGAGGAACGTCCCAAAGACTAGCAGTGCAATCCAGTGGGCCAGACACCTTCACCGTATTATAGAGAGACCCATATTTGAGTTCGAGAAGTTGGGCGTCCTGAAACCACAGGTATGATTATGGAATCGAAGTAAGACATGCTCCAGTGCGACAACTTATCTCCCACGGCCCCCCACTCGCACTCTTGACAGATTTGTCACCCTACAGAAGAAATTAATGTTTCCAACCATTACCCCTTGATTATATTCCCCATTTCCATCTAGACAAACGATGTGCACAAGAAGCTAATTAAGAAGTTTAACAAAATGGCGGGCTGTCTCATCAATTACGAACTGAAGCACACTGAAGCGTACTATCAAGTGTACGAAATCATCAAAACTTGTAAGTGAAATTAGAAATAGCATGATTGGTGATAATCTTGTGGGGCGAGGATTGAAGAATTACATCAATCAACAAGATCTCACAATCTCCTCCCCCTGTAGCACTAAAAGCATCTGTGCTGGTGAAACACCCTGAGACAGGACAGCTCTTCATCAACTTTGATCCCTCCTTCATTGAGCTGCTGAGAGAAACTGTCCTCTTCAAAAAGTTAGGAATTGAACTTCCTGAGGCTTCTGATGATGTGATCATCAATGTTAATGAGATCAAGAAACGGTAAGTTGTGTGTAGATCTGACAATGCTTGCATCGCTTTTCTACCAATAAATCCGTACCTCCCCCTTCACTCACTCCTCAGAAACATAACTGATAACGACCTTCACCTCCTGGGAGCTCCCAACAGATCATACATTATAACCACTTCCACCTCCCCTCAGATACGAAAGGATGCATGGTCTGATTGAGCAGTACGGTGAACTAAAGAAGCTGATAAACCCTATCATGTCTGATCTCATGGCATATCGAATGGACATCCTAGATGCAGTTATTATGAAGGGTACCTACGTTACCACCTGGAACTCTCTTCTTCTGGAGGAGTATTTCAGGGAAGTGGAGAAGGAACTCCGTGTTACCAATCTCCTGATCAAGGATCTCAATGATATCTTCGAAGTGAGGATTGTCACTATCTGGGCTGAGCTCCAGAGTGAACAGCTCTGTGAAGTGCCCTGTGCTACCCCTTGGAATGTCACTGATTTCGCGGAGAAAGTCAGGATCACGTGTGCCAATGCGGGACCTAAAATGGATGCAATGAGTCAGAGAGCCAAGGAGGCATCTTACGATCTAATCAAACTGTTCCAGAACAGACTCGGACTAACTGGCATGGATGAGAACGCTCTCTCGGATAGAGTCACCCCGACACCCCGATCTGAAACCAAGGACGCTAACGAAAAGAAGGGACGAGTTAGAAGTGCTAAGATGAATAGCGCACTGAAGAGCAAAGCACTGGGTCAGTCTGGTGTGTTTGATGAAACACTCCTAACTGAATTCACTATGGTTTGTCAGGATCTGATAAACGTGCTTCACAACAAAACTAAGGACATGGTATTGAAGTGCGTGAAACACAACCTGGACTGCATCAAGAAGAGGCTCTTCCAGGGTCGACAACAAATCAGCTACAGGAGAGTTGAACAGAAGAAAGATGATGCCGTTCCGTTCTTCTTCACCCACATTCACCTGGAGATCCCGACTATTGTCCTAAAACCATCCCTAGATACTATCCAACACGAGCTGAACAGTGCTATACAGATGGTAATTGCAACCAGTGGTCAGATCCAGAGGTGGCACAGTGGTTACAGTGATGAAGGGACACTCCTGACCACCATGAGTGTTACTGATCACAAGGATGTTCTCAAAGTAGCCAGTGCTCTAGCTTCATCCATACAGATGAGCAAGGCTGGGGTAAAGGCTGAGATAGAACGGTTCAACAAACTGGAGTACATCTGGACAGAGAGCAAGCAGGATAAAATGGCGGAATTCCTAGAGAAGAAGCCGATTATCTCTGATTTCAACCAGGAAATCCAGCACTATGTCCGACTGAATAACGACTTCAATGAGAATTACGAGGATACAATCAAGGTGGATTCCATTGCCATATTGACGGAGAAGTGCAAAGAGAGCATTATTCAGGAGATTAACAACTGGACCCTTGCCTTTGCCAGGACCATGAATGATTCCTTCAAGGACAGGATGGTGGAGGTTGATACCAGGATTGGTGAACTCCAGGTCCATCTGAGTCGTCAGATAAAGGATCTGGATGACGTCAGATGTACCATGATCAGTGTCTCAGAGTTCAAACAACTGGAGATATGGCTGGATACAGAGATAGCCCAGGTAGAGGATTGCTATGCTCTGTTAAACAGGCTGAACGTGCCCATACCAAGAGAGGAGATGAATATGGTTGATACGTTGAGGTATGGCAAGGAGAAGGTTGCCAGTAAAGCCCAGGAGAAACAGTACAGTCTTCTGGAACTACAACCGACCCTGCGGGGTGAACTGATTAGTCAGGTGGCCCAGTTCAAACTTGATTCAACCGCATTTGTTGATGAGTACAACACTCTTGGACCAATGGTTGATGGAATTGCCCCCAAGGAGGCTAGTCTGAGACTGGTCCAGTTCTCCACCCGATTCGAGGCTATCTGGGCCCGGTATATCACCTACTCAGGAGGGGAGGAGTTGTTCGGTCTCCCTGTTACTGACTACCCTGACATTCAGCGAATTAAAAAGGAGTTGGGGCTCCTTCAGAAGCTGTATGGGCTGTATAACAGTGTGATTAATGCCGTCCAGGGCTATTACGACATCGTGTGGACAGAAGTTGACATTGAGGCGATCAACTCTGAGATTATTGACTTCCAGAACAGGTGCAGGAAACTCCCTAAAGCAATGAAGAACTGGCAAGCATTCCTGGAGTTAAAGCAGTCAATTGACGACTTTAACGAGTGTTGTCCACTGCTGGAGAGTCTGGCAAACAAAGCTCTGATTGACCGACATTGGGAGCAAGTGGGGGATATCTGCAAGTGTAAATTCGATATTCACAACGAGAATTTCCTGTTGAGAAACATCATGGAGGCTCCACTACTACAAAACAAAGAGGTAATTAATTAATTAGTTAATTAGTTAATTAGGTAACTGCATGTTGAAATAGTTGGTTTGCGATATCATCACTGTGTTGGATGGGTAACAGTATTGAAACCTTTATCACCCATTTCTCTGTTCAGGAAATTGAAGATATTTGTATTGCTGCTGTGAAAGAGAAGGACATTGAAGCTAAACTGAAACAAGTTATTGCTGAATGGAGTGTTCAGGAGTTGAGCTTTGCAGAGTTTAAGAACAGGGGTGAGCTCCTCCTAAAAGCTGCTGATATTCAGGAGGTAGTGGCACTAATGGAAGATTCTCTTATGGTGCTGTCCTCTCTGATGAGCAACAGGTAACAAGCAGCCTGATAATGTGATGCTTATATTTGATGATAAATAACCCTCTAAAATTCACTACCCCACCAGACTCTACCACCTTATAAAATAAATAACCTCCGTTTTATTTCTAAGGTACAACGCACCATTCAAGCCCAAAATCCAAGAATGGGTCCAGAACATCTCTTCATCAGCTGAGATTATTGAGAGCTGGTTGATAGTTCAGAACCTGTGGATTTACCTTGAGGCTGTGTTTGTGGGTGGTGACATTGCTAAACAGTTGCCCAAGGAGGCGAAACGATTCCAGGGTAACTAGCTGTCAATAATTATAAATCGTTAGACTGTAGGTTATTGCTACAACAATAAAACAGTTTCAAAACACTATTAACAATTTTATTCCCAGGTATTGATAACTCATGGCAGAAGATCATGCAGCGTGCCCACGAGACAACCAATGTGATCCATTGTTGTGTGGGGGATGAGACACTAGGTCAGCTACTACCCCATCTTCTGGAACAACTGGAACTATGCCAAAAGAGTCTCAGTGGGTACCTGGAGGCAAAACGTCTCATCTTCCCTAGGTAACATGTCATATTGTGTGGATATATCTTTCAATTAATTCAGTGGTTACAACACCAAGTTGGTGGCAGTCGGCAGATAAATTTAACCAAACTTCCCCCAGGTTCTTCTTCGTATCTGATCCAGCCCTACTTGAGATTCTGGGACAGGCCAGTGATTCTCACACTATCCAGGCTCACCTTCTCAACGTGTTTGATAATCTTGCTACTGTTGAGTTCCATGAGAAGGTGTACGATCAGATCCTGTCTGTTGCATCTAGAGAGGATGAGGTATGTGAGCTATTTTATTACCAAATATGGAGTGTTTCGTGCCCTAATATGGTATGTTTCAACCTCCCTCTCACTACAGGTAGTGCAGCTAGAGAAACCTGTGATGGCACAGGGTGGTGTTGAGCTATGGCTGGGTTCACTCATGGATATGGTATTCCAATCTATCCACGGTATTATCAGACAAGCATGGTTTGCCATAAACGGGGAAGATTTCGATATCCTCAAGTTTATATCCATGTATCCAGCCCAGATCTCCCTGCTCGGTGTACAGTTATTGTGGACCAGGTATGACCCCTTTTTCAAAATTAACTGATTTTCAAGGAATTATTTAGTTAAACTCCTTGAAAATATCGCGGTTTTTTATTATTGGTTACAATTAATATGCTTGACCATCCCCATCCTCTTCTAGAGATGCTGAGATAGCACTAAAGAATGCTCGACACGACAAGAAGAAGATGGTCGATACTAACGAGAGTTTCTTGGAGCTCCTAAACACCCTTATTGCTCAGACAACACAAGATCTGGCCAAGTTTGAGAGGGTCTGCTATGAGACACTCATTACTATCCACATGCATCAGGTACTGGGCGTGGGATTAATTCATATGTACGACACTGTTGTGAAATGGTGTTTTCATTTTCTAGGATAACTCATGGCAGAAGATCATGCAGCGTGCCCACGAGACAACCAATGTTATCCACTGTTGTGTGGGGGATGAGACACTAGGTCAGCTGCTACCCCATCTCTTGGAACAACTGGAACTCTGTCAAAAGAGTCTCAGTGGGTACCTGGAGGCAAAACGTCTCATCTTCCCTAGGTAACATGTCATATTGTGTGGATATATCTTTCAATTAATTCAGTGGTTACAACACCAAGTTGGTGGCAGATAAATTTAACCAAACTTCCCCCAGGTTCTTCTTCGTATCTGATCCAGCCCTACTTGAGATTCTGGGACAGGCCAGTGATTCTCACACTATCCAGGCTCACCTTCTCAACGTGTTTGATAATCTTGCTACTGTTGAGTTCCATGAGAAGGTGTACGATCAGATCCTGTCTGTTGCATCTAGAGAGGATGAGGTATGTGAGCTATTTTATTACCAAATATGGAGTGTTTCGTGCCCTAATATGGTATGTTTCAACCTCCCTCTCACTACAGGTAGTGCAGCTAGAGAAACCTGTGATGGCACAGGGTGGTGTTGAGCTATGGCTGGGTTCACTCATGGATATGGTATTCCAATCTATCCACGGTATTATCAGACAAGCATGGTTTGCCATAAACGGGGAAGATTTCGATATCCTCAAGTTTATATCCATGTATCCAGCCCAGATCTCCCTGCTCGGTGTACAGTTATTGTGGACCAGGTATGACCCCTTTTTCAAAATTAACTGATTTTCAAGGAATTATTTAGTTAAACTCCTTGAAAATATCGCGGTTTTTTATTATTGGTTACAATTAATATGCTTGACCATCCCCATCCTCTTCTAGAGATGCTGAGATAGCACTAAAGAATGCTCGACACGACAAGAAGAAGATGGTCGATACTAACGAGAGTTTCTTGGAGCTCCTAAACACCCTTATTGCTCAGACAACACAAGATCTGGCCAAGTTTGAGAGGGTCTGCTATGAGACACTCATTACTATCCACATGCATCAGGTACTGGGCGTGGGATTAATTCATATGTACGACACTGTTGTGAAATGGTGTTTTCATTTTCTAGATAAAAACTTAAACATTAACCATTAACCATTGTAATTGGCTATTTAAAACACCAGTAACCAACCAATCAAATCCTAACAGAGAGACATATTCAACGAGTTGGTCAAGACCAATGTGAAATCTCCCAATGATTTTGAGTGGTTGAAACAGTCCCGGTTTTACTATGTAGAAGATGATGATCAGTGCCAGATCAGAATCACTGATGTCACCTTTGAGGTCAGTTTATTAGTCGAGATATGAGTTGTGTTGAACAACAAATCGGTCTTTTATAAACTATTAAAATTATGACATGAAATAAATATGGAAATGATTCAAAGTATAATATCCCCAACCTAACCCATTCCTACTTCAGTACCAAAACGAGCCGCTGGGTTGTACCGACAGGCTGGTAATTACACCCCTAACTGATAGGTGCTACATCACTATCGCTCAGGCCCTTGGAATGGCTATGGGTGCTGCACCAGCCGGACCTGCAGGAACAGGTGAGAAATAGTTGTGTATCATTGATGATGGGGACTTGTGACTTTGATATCTGGGGCGGGTGGAACTTGAAATTGATTTTCTGAAATTTGGCACATATTTGAGTGTGGTTCCACATTTATGTCAAGGTTCCTCGGACCGTAGAGTTTTTGGGGCGCGCATCAGACGAAAGTACAAATTGTCAACCATGACCGCGACAGAAACGCCGCGCATTCTTACACACACGCTCTGGTAAGCGCCACAGTTGTGAACTGATCAGTGATCTGATTGTTGAATGGGTCATGATTGAGCACCTAAAAGTTGATATCTCACACTATTTCTCCTAACAGGTAAGACAGAGACTGTCAAGGATATGGGTCGGTGTCTGGGTAAATATGTTGTTGTGTTCAACTGCTCCGATCAGATGGATTATCGAGGTCTTGGACGGTAAGAATTAGAATTATCAATTTATAACGCTATTTAAAATCATACAAATATCAAATTGTGGATCTATGATTCATTGAATCCACAATTAGTTAATTAACACACATCACCCACAGTATCTACAAAAGTGTCGCCCAATCGGGTGCCCAGTTAACTAACATATCACCCCCATATCGCCCTAATTCCACAGTATATACAAGGGTTTGGCCCAATCTGGGGCATTCGGATGTTTTGACGAGTTTAACAGGATTGAGCTGCCTGTACTTTCTGTTGCTGCACAACAGATTCACATTGTACTGACCTGTAAAAAGGAGAGGAAGCCTGAGTTCATATTTAGTGATGGTGATCTCGTGTCAATGAACCCTGAATTCGGAATCTTCCTAACCATGGTATGTTGTATAATAATAGTGGTTGCTCTGTCAGTTGCTTGTTCCTCAGTGTCAAATACACCTTCTGCTAGCTTCCGTCAGTTCCAATAGGGGTTTACAGTGCAGCTGCACTAACTTGTAACCCCATCTCAGAACCCGGGTTACGCTGGTCGACAGGAGCTGCCTGAGAACCTGAAGATTATGTTCAGAACAGTTGCAATGATGGTTCCTGACCGACAGATTATTATGTGTGTCAAACTTGCTGCTTGTGGTTTTATTGAGAATCTCGTCTTGTCCTTCAAGTTCTTTACACTCTACAAACTGTGCGAGGAACAGCTTACCAAACAGGTACCATTACACAGTACAAACATGTGCAAACATGTGCAAACAGACTGATTCCTGATTAGTAATATTACAAGCGATCGAATCCCTGTGATCACAGAATAATAACGTGCCTAACAACTATTTCTGTGTCATCTAGGTGCACTACGATTTCGGTCTCCGGAACATTCTCTCTGTCCTCCGAACTCTGGGAACAGTGAAGAGAGCTAACCCTAATGACAGTGAGAGTTCCATTGTAATGAGAGTTTTGAGGGACATGAACTTGTCCAAATTGATTGATGAAGATGAACCTCTCTTCCTGTCTCTAATTGATGATCTGTTCCCTGGTATCGTCCTTGATAAGGTAACACACACACCAATGTTTCTATCTAATAATCTATTAATCTCTAGTAGCAGCCCTCTTGAAATCTAACTTAATTGTTTAAACCTCCCTCTCCCTTGTCAGGCTGGTTATCCCGAAATAGAAGCTGCTATTCTGGTTGAGGTAGATAAAAGGAAGCTGGTATACCACCCTCCCTGGGTCCTAAAACTGATCCAGCTGTACGAGACCCAGCGTGTTAGGCATGGTATGATGATGTTAGGACCCACCGGAGCAGGGAAAACTAAAGCCATCCACTCTCTAATGGATGCAATGGCAGAATGTGCCATGCCCCACAGGGAAATGAGGATGAACCCAAAGGCTATCACTGCCCCTCAGGTATATTGATTGGTCGATTTCGATTGAATACTACCCTACTACACACCGGTTCAGTCGGGTCCTTTCTCTTACCAAGTTGCTCAAATTAAGTCTGGTAACATCTTCCACAGTTCTAAATATTCATTCCCCCTGTCAGATGTTTGGTATTCTAGACGTTGCAACCAATGATTGGACAGATGGTATATTCTCGACCCTTTGGAGGAGAACTCTGAAAGCTAAGAAGGGAGAAGCAGTTTGGATCACCCTAGATGGACCTGTGGATGCCATCTGGATTGAGAACTTGAACTCTGTACTGGACGATAATAAGACCCTGACCCTGGCTAACGGAGACAGGATCCCCATGGCACCCAGCTGTAAAGTCCTCTTTGAGGGTAAGATTTCCTTTTTTAAAACCCTAATACCCTCCATTCACTGGTTATTTATCATGCACCTTTGACCTCACAATACAATTTACTTCTCACATCATATCACATCACACACATCACATCTCAGTTCACAACATTGACAATGCATCCCCCGCCACTGTATCTCGTAACGGTATGACCTTCCTGTCATCCTCTGTACTAGAATGGAGACCCATTCTACAGGTTGGTAACATTCACATCATCTCAAACATGTATTAATTGTAGGTATCTCTGTTCAAACACAATTCAGAGGGTCTGCTATGAGACACTCATTACTATCCACATGCATCAGGTACTGGCTTTGGGATTAATACAGGAAGCTCCATGTATAATTTTACAAACGACACTCTAATATGAATTATGAAATGGCGTTTTAATTTTCTAGATAAAAACAGTAACCATTTTGTTATTTAAAACATCAATCAATCACATCCCAACAGAGAGACATTTTCAACGAGTTGGTAAAGACAAATGTGAAATCTCCCAATGATTTTGAGTGGTTGAAACAGTCCCGGTTTTACTATGTGGAAGATGATGATCAGTGTCAGATCAGAATAACTGATGTTACCTTTGAGGTCAGTTCCTTTATTTATTTATTCTTAGTTGAGATATGTGTATCGCCCTGTATCAACTTTTAGGACATGAATTAAATATGGTTTCAAAGTATCTTATCCCCAAACTAATCACCTCCCTACTTCAGTACCAAAACGAGCCGCTGGGTTGTACAGACAGGTTGGTCATTACACCCCTTACTGATAGGTGCTACATCACTATCGCCCAGGCCCTTGGTATGGCTATGGGTGCTGCACCAGCCGGGCCTGCAGGAACAGGTAATAAATAATTCATTGTTAAGGGGGGACTCAGGGACTGTATCTTTGGTGTTTCTGGGGCGGGTGAAAACTGAAACTTGAAAGTGATTTTCTGAAACTTGAAAGTTGGCACATATTCGAGTGTGGTTCCACTTTTATGTCAAGGTTTCTCGGACCGTAGAGTTTTTGGGGCGCGCATCCTACGAAAGTACAAAGTGTCAACCATGACCGCAACAGAAACGCCGCGCACTCTTACACACACGCTCTGGTAAGCGCCACTGCAGTTGTGCACCGATCTGGTCTGGTGTATTGGGTCATGGCTGACCAACTACAATTACAAGTTGATATCTCACACTATTTCTCTTGACAGGTAAGACCGAGACTGTCAAGGATATGGGTCGGTGTTTGGGTAAATACGTTGTTGTGTTCAACTGTTCCGATCAGATGGATTATCGAGGACTTGGACGGTAAGAATTAGCATTATCACTTTAGAAAGTGATAAATCACACGATAATTGCGGATCTATTATTCATAGATTCTAGATCTAATCCACAATTAATTAACATATCACACATCTCACAGTATCTACAAGGGTTTGGCCCAATCTGGGGCATTCGGATGTTTTGACGAGTTTAACAGAATTGAGCTGCCTGTTTTGTCTGTTGCTGCACAGCAGATCCACATTGTACTGACCTGTAAAAAGGAGAGGAAGCCTGAGTTCATATTTAGCGATGGTGATCTCGTTTCAATGAACCCTGAATTTGGAATCTTCCTAACCATGGTATGTTGTATAATAATAGTGGTTGCTCTGTC
>AVPN01000720.1:0-10958 GCA_000695325.1 Pleurobrachia bachei
CACGAGAGAGAGAATGAGAGAAAGAGAGAGAGCTTAGCGATACCGGGCGACGCGACAAACCTGTGCGATACAACACTCTGAGCTATACAAAATAAGGATGTGATCAGACCGTATTATAGTGGGATCAATTTACTGCTATTTGAACTTCATGCAACACCCTCAGTTTTCAGTCTAGTAGTTTTTGATCTCCTAGTATATCGAGTCTCCATCTGTTAGTGTTAGCTGTTCTCTTTTCACAAATCATCTTTTTTTCTTTTTCTCTGTCAGAAGTTTTAATATTATACACGTATATCTCTACCAGGAACCGACCGAATCAGGAAATACTGGTCCCTGATTGGCTAATAGCCAGTCACGTGACCTAAATAACAAGTTCTGATTGGTTGTTTACTTGTCTCGGTCGGTTCCTGATCTCTACCGTAAAGCAAAGGCTGGATTTTTGTGTTTTTAATTCCAAAGTGAACTTCCTTGGCCCTTCGTTTAGTTGGCTGTTTCATTTCCCTAGCAAGAAAGAGAGAAAGAGAGACTGAGAGTGAGAGTGAGAGAGTGAGTGAGAGAGAGAGAGAGAGAAATATCCTACACATAAATCTTCTATCTAATTCAGTAATAATATCAACTCAAAAGTGAAAGAGCACAAAATATTAGAGAGGGAGAGAGAAAGAGAGACAAAGATGATAGTTGGAAGAGAGAAAGAATGTCGCGCCCCAGGATTTTGTAAGCTAACTTATTTCGCCAAGTGTAGGTTTCTACCGAAGATTTATGTTTTTTAAGAATTTTGTATGAAATTAACGTTTTTTAGTTTGTTTTACACATTACAATACCATTACACAACCCCATAAATTCACTAAAACATATTGGTGGGAGGTGGCCAAATTAAACATGTCCTTGTCCCTGAAAGTGAAATCGAGGAATCCGAAGTTCTGTGCATCAGACCCCCATTTGACACAGCGCTTAGATGGGTTCGACTTCGCGGCGTCAGACAGATAATTTTCCTGGAAGTCTGCAGGAACCGATCTGGGTTGTACCCAAATACCCTGTCAATGTCAACAGGATGCCATAACTGTCATTCATGACGAATTGAACAATGAACTAGGCAAACATTTCAATCCCATTTCAATTTTACAAATTCAATTTACAAATTTACAATTTCCTTGTCCAAAAAATACATTTTTATTTACAAATTAACAAATTTCTTCTGGTTTTTACTAGAAATGTCCTCTTTACAAAAGAACCACTCCAACAATCAGACTGAAAAGAGTGATTCCTAACGTTGCCATGGAAACAGCACCAGATTTGTTGTTGTTATCTGTGTTATCAGTGTCCAGGGGTGCGACTTGGTTGGCGTATTGACCTTGGTAATTCCCTGGTGGATAATACTGGCACACTACGTAGTAACTATTCATACCGTTCTTGACAAATGTAGCGTAGCCACAATTCAACTGTTTGCTGTTCTTCCAGACCACCTGCATAGGAAAACAATGGGTTAATCCTCAATAAATGAGGATCAAATCCGGCCGAAATTGGGATCCGGTACCGCCAGACAGGTCCGGGTGAACTAGAAGTAGAAGGGTTACCATAGCAACTCCCCCCCACAAACCTGTGTAAAATGTCCGGTAACTCCACCGGTAGATTTGCTGGTATCAAAATCCCAATCCTCTATTTCATTGTACCAGGCCTGTGTGGATCCCTCAAAGGCAGGAATTATTGTCGCCACTGCTCCGCTAGTCCCCGCATAAGCCAGGTTCTCTCCGTAACTTCCCCCCGAGCTGTGTTCCATGGCCTTGTTGGCTGCCATAGAGTCCGCCCAGGACTGAGAGGTGAAAGTCACATCACTGCCACTCTCCCCATAACACAGATCAGATGTACCCTCGTGGAGGGCTCTGAGAGCATTGTGCTTGTCAAGGACGGCTTGTTCTGCAGCAGTGAGGGAGCCAGTCTTGCATACTGCGTAGGTAGAACCCAGGAAGAGGGATAGGAGGAGTACTAGACGTGCCATAATACCTGCATTGGAAGGGGAAATGTTTGCCATGCTACGCAACCTGTCCTTTCGGCGACTCGCTGACGCTCGGCCTCGAGTAAGCTCACACCGTACCGGGCCTTCGGCCCGGTGTGAGAGGCGAAAGACAAGAAACATGTCAAATAGCAATTAAACTGTTGCGATAGAACTATAACAAAAGTTGGGGGTTAGTATGTGCTAAGCTGTTATTGAACTGAAGGCACTGTATGTGGTTCACCCGGTAAACTGGTCTATCTAGTCGTTTACACACACACACAATGACAATCAAAACAACGCCGATCTACAGACTACAGAGCTATGAAAGAGATCTCATTCTCCCAAAACAAACAGTGTGGTTTCATAGCTGATAGTGATATCATTGACACTACCCACTTTCCAAAGCATGTATCATAGAGGGTGTGCTACTGCAGAACTGTGCACAGCCAAATAGCTGATATCATAGCCTCGGTGACATAGACACCTGGTGTGTGGGGATCGCACCAGGTGTCGATGTCGCCAAATCATAGCCGTGATAGCATGTGATACTGATATCAGCTATTTGGCAGATACGAATTTGGCAGATACGATTACGAATTTGGCAGATACGAATGTTGGACCGTATTAGAACCGGCATTTATGAGAATATGACAAAGAACTAAAACATTTCAATTTATTAAATTTACAATTTCCTAGCCTAAAATATACATTCATTCACTAAAATTTGAACTGTCCTCCTCTTTACAAATACAAAAGAACTACTCCAACAATCAGATTGAAAAGAGTGATTCCTATTGTTGGCTTGGAAACGGCTCCAGATTTGACTTTGTCCGGGTCTTCGGTATTGTTGTTATAGTTCCCATCTCCTCCGTCATTGTTATCAGTATTGTTGTTATCGGTGTTGTTGTTATCAGTATTGTTGTTATCAGTGTTATCAGTGTTATCTGTGTTATCAGTGTTATCACTGTTATCTGTGTTATCTGTATTATCAGTGGTGTCCAGGGGTGCGACCTGGTTGGCGTATTGACCCTGGTAATTCCCTGGTGGATAATACTGGCACACCACGTAGTAACTATTCATGCCGTTCTTAACAAATGTTGCGTACCCACAATTCAACTGTTTGCTGTTCTTCCATACCACCTGCATAGGAAAGTGGTGGGTTAATCCTCAATAAATGAGGATCAAATTCGGCCGGAAATGATTTGGATTTAGATCAAATTTCATTGATCAAAAGTGACCAAAATGAAAGGGTTGCCATAGCAACTCCACCCCATGCCACAAACCTGTGTAAAATGTCCGGTAACTCCACCGGTAGATTTGCTGGTATCAAAATCCCAATCCTCGATTTCATTGTACCATGCCTGTGTGGATCCCTCAAAGGCAGGAATTATTGTCGCCACATCTCCACTAGTCCCTGCCATAGCCAGGTTCTCTCCGTAACTTCCCCCCGAGCTGTGTTCCATGGCCTTGTTGGCTGCCATTGAGTCGGCCCAGGACTGAGAGGTGAAAGTCACATCACTACCACTCTCCCCATAACACAGATCAGATGTACCCTCGTGGAGGGCTCTGAGAGCATTGTGCTTGTCAAGGACGGCTTGTTCTGCAGCAGTGAGGGAGCCCGTCTTGCATACTGCGTAGGTAGAACCCAGGAAGAGGGATAGGAGGAGTACTAGACGTGCCATAATACCTGCATTGGAAGGGGAAATGTTTGCCATGCTACGCAACCTGTCCTTTCGGCGACTCGCTGACGCTCGGCCTCGAGTAAGCTCACACCGTACCGGGACTTCGGCCCGGTGTGAGAGGCGAAAGACAAGAAACATGTCAAATAGCAATTAAACTGTTGCGATAGAACTATAACAAAAGTTGGGGGTTAGTATGTGCTAAGCTGTTATTGAACTGAAGGCACTGTATGTGGTTCACCCGGTAAACTGGTCTATCTAGTCGTTTACACACACACACACAATGACAATCAAAACAACGCCGATCTACAGACTACAGAGCTATGAAAGAGATCTCATTCTCCCAAAACAAACAGTGTGGTTTCATAGCTGATAGTGATATCATTGACACTACCCACTTTCCAAAGCATGTATCATAGAGGGTGTGCTACTGCAGAACTGTGCACAGCCAAATAGCTGATATCATAGCCTCGGTGACATAGACACCTGGTGTGTGGGGATCGCACCAGATGTCAATGTCGCCAAATCATAGCCGTGATAGCATGTGATATCAGCTATTTGGCAGATACGAATTTGGCAGATACGATTACGAATTTGGCAGATACGAATGTTGGACCGTATTAGAACCGGCATTTATGAGAATATGACAAAGAACTAAAACATTTCAATTTATTAAATTTACAATTTCCTAGCCTAAAATATACATTCATTCACTAAAATTTGAACTGTCCTCCTCTTTACAAATACAAAAGAACTACTCCAACAATCAGATTGAAAAGAGTGATTCCTATTGTTGGCTTGGAAACGGCTCCAGATTTGACTTTGTCCGGGTCTTCGGTATTGTTGTTATAGTTCCCATCTCCTCCGTCATTGTTATCAGTATTGTTGTTATCGGTGTTGTTGTTATCAGTATTGTTGTTATCAGTGTTATCAGTGTTATCTGTGTTATCAGTGTTATCACTGTTATCTGTGTTATCTGTATTATCAGTGGTGTCCAGGGGTGCGACCTGGTTGGCGTATTGACCCTGGTAATTCCCTGGTGGATAATACTGGCACACCACGTAGTAACTATTCATGCCGTTCTTAACAAATGTTGCGTACCCACAATTCAACTGTTTGCTGTTCTTCCATACCACCTGCATAGGAAAGTGGTGGGTTAATCCTCAATAAATGAGGATCAAATTCGGCCGGAAATGATTTGGATTTAGATCAAATTTCATTGATCAAAAGTGACCAAAATGAAAGGGTTGCCATAGCAACTCCACCCCATGCCACAAACCTGTGTAAAATGTCCGGTAACTCCACCGGTAGATTTGCTGGTATCAAAATCCCAATCCTCTATTTCATTGTACCATGCCTGTGTGGATCCCTCAAAGGCAGGAATTATTGTCGCCACATCTCCACTAGTCCCTGCATAAGCCAGGTTCTCTCCGTAACTTCCCCCCGAGCTGTGTTCCATGGCCTTGTTGGCTGCCATAGAGTCCGCCCAGGACTGAGAGGTGAAAGTCACATCACTGCCACTCTCCCCATAACACAGATCAGATGTACTCTCGTGGAGGGATCTGAGAGCATTGTGCTTGTCAAGGACGGCTTGTTCTGCAGCAGTGAGGGAGCCCGTCTTGCATACTGCGTAGGTAGAACCCAGGAAGAGGGATAGGAGGAGTACTAGACGTGCCATATAGTATCTGTCGGAAGCGGAAATGTTTTTTAATTTAAAGTGTGGCCTTCGGCCCGTTGTGAGAGCCGAAATTAAAGACTAGGGACATAAACTGTGGTGATAGAAGTAGAACAAATTCAAAAGTTGTGGGTCAGTATGTACTGGGCTGTTAGTGAACCCGGTAAATTGGTCTACACATCCACACACAATGACAATCAAAACAGTGCCGATCTACAGACTCAGATCTATGAAAGTAGCTGTGTAGCTCGGCTGGCTCTGAGATAACATCTCCTTCTCCTAAAACAAACATGGAACTATGGAAGTGTGGTTTCATAGCTGATATCATCATTATACTACCCACTTTCCAAAGCATGTATCTTGGAGGGTGTGCTACTGCAGAACTGTGCACAGCTGTCAGGCCAATGCTCTGACCACAGTTCTCGCGCGCTCCGCGGGTCAGGCTCCGCGGGTCAGGCCAATAGTAGGGACGATAGTGTCAGTTGATGTCAGGGATTTTAAAATTTCCCTATACAAGTGTTAGGGGACCCTCTCCCGAGTAAAATGCGCCCAAGTAGAGCTCCCAATCTTTTCTCGTTCTCTAATTATGCTTAATTATGTTAATTATGACGTCATCAGTAGCTACCAGAAATGGACGTCTTAGGGCTTAAATTTTGATACTAGCTGATAGGGGACCACTAGATTAGTGGGCATAAAAATTTTGAGGTCGATCGGAGTTATGGGCGAGGAGTTATGACGGTTTAAAGTGTCTTATTCCGATGATGACGTCATAAGGATTTTCAAATTAGGTCAACGCGGGGAGTCGCGACCGGGTGCGGTGGATCGGGCTTGATGAGCTGAACAAAAGTCTGTAGGGACAGATCAATCCCTCAACCAGGAGCCGAGCTATTAAAGTCGGATTTTTTGAAGTTGTCACCCCCCTGGGTGACGCGCGAGTTTTTATTTGCGCGTCGGAATCTTGCATACTGCGTAGGTAGAACCCAGGAAGAGGGATAGGAGGAGTACTAGACGTGCCATAATACCTGCATTGGAAGGGGAAATGTTTGCCATGCTACGCAACCTGTCCTTTCGGCGACTCGCTGACGCTCGGCCTCGAGTAAGCTCACACCGTACCGGGCCTTCGGCCCGGTGTGAGAGGCGAAAGACAAGAAACATGTCAAATAGCAATTAAACTGTTGCGATAGAACTATAACAAAAGTTGGGGGTTAGTATTTGGCTGCGAAGCAGCCCCTCCGCAGGGGTTCGCGAAAAATCGCGCGCGAAAAAAGAGGGCGCGACGTGCCCAAGGTTAGTATGTGCTAAGCTGTTATTGAACAAGGCACTGTATGTGGTTCACCCGGTAAACTGGTCTATCTAGTCGTTTACACACACACACAATGACAATCAAAACAACGCCGATCTACAGACTACAGAGCTATGAAAGAGATCTCATTCTCCCAAAACAAACAGTGTGGTTTCATAGCTGATAGTGATATCATTGACACTACCCACTTTCCAAAGCATGTATCATAGAGGGTGTGCTACTGCAGAACTGTGCACAGCCAAATAGCTGATATCATAGCCTCGGTGACATAGACACCTGGTGTGTGGGGATCGCACCAGATGTCAATGTCGCCAAATCATAGCCGTGATAGCATGTGATATCAGCTATTTGGCAGATACGAATTTGGCAGATACGATTACGAATTTGGCAGATACGAATGTTGGACCGTATTAGAACCGGCATTTATGAGAATATGACAAAGAACTAAAACATTTCAATTTATTAAATTTACAATTTCCTAGCCTAAAATATACATTCATTCACTAAAATTTGAACTGTCCTCCTCTTTACAAATACAAAAGAACTACTCCAACAATCAGATTGAAAAGAGTGATTCCTATTGTTGGCTTGGAAACGGCTCCAGATTTGACTTTGTCCGGGTCTTCGGTATTGTTGTTATAGTTCCCATCTCCTCCGTCATTGTTATCAGTATTGTTGTTATCGGTGTTGTTGTTATCAGTATTGTTGTTATCAGTATTGTTATCAGTGTTGTTATCAATATTATTGTTATCAGTGTTATCAGTGTTATCAGTGTTATCAGTGTTATCAGTGTTATCAGTGTTATCAGTGTTATCAGTGTTATCAGTGTTATCAGTGTTATCAGTGTTATCAGTGTTATCAGTGTTATCAGTGTTATCAGTGTTATCAGTGTTATCAGTGTTATCAGTGTTATCAGTGTTATCAGTGTTATCAGTGTTATCAGTGTTATCAGTGTTATCAGTGTTATCAGTGTTATCAGTGTTATCAGTGTTATCAGTGGTGTCCAGGGGTGCGACCTGGTTGGCGTATTGACCCTGGTAATTCCCTGGTGGATAATACTGGCACACCACGTAGTAACTATTCATGCCGTTCTTAACAAATGTTGCGTACCCACAATTCAACTGTTTGCTGTTCTTCCATACCACCTGCATAGGAAAGTGGTGGGTTAATCCTCAATAAATGAGGATCAAATTCGGCCGGAAATGATTTGGATTGAGATCAAATTTCATGGATCTAAAGTGACCAAAATGAAAGGGTTGCCATAGCAACTCCCCCTCCCACAAACCTGTGTAAAATGTCCGGTAACTCCACCGGTAGATTTGCTGGTATCAAAATCCCAATCCTCGATTTCATTGTACCATGCCTGTGTGGATCCCTCAAAGGCAGGAATTATTGTCGCCACATCTCCACTAGTCCCTGCCATAGCCAGGTTCTCTCCGTAACTTCCCCCCGAGCTGTGTTCCATGGCCTTGTTGGCTGCCATAGAGTCGGCCCAGGACTGAGCGGTGAAAGTCACATCACTACCACTCTCCCCATAACACAGATCAGATGTACCCTCGTGGAGGGCTCTGAGAGCATTGTGCTTGTCAAGGACGGCTTGTTCTGCAGGAGTGAGGGAGCCCCCCGTCTTGCATACTGCGTAGGTAGAACCCAGGAAGAGGGATAGGAGGAGTACTAGACGTGCCATATAGTATCTGTCGGAAGCGGAATTAAGTTTTTTAATTTAAAGTGTGGCCTTCGGCCCGGTGTGAGAGCCGAAATTAAAGACTAGGGACATAAACTGTGGCGATAGAAGTAGAACAAATTCAAAAGTTGTGGGTCAGTATGTACTGGGCTGTTAGTGAACAAAGCACTGTCATGTGGTTTACACGGTAAATTGGTCTACACATCCACACACAATCAAAACAGTGCCGATCTACAGACTCAGAGCTATGAAAGTAGCTGTGTAGCTCGGCTGGCTCTGAGATAACATCTCCTTCTCCCAAAACAAACATGGAAGTGTGGTTTCATAGCTGATATCATGGACACACACTACCCACTTTCCAAGGCATGTATCATGGAGGGTGTATTGCGCGAACATGAGGGGCGCGAACATGAGGGGCGCGACGTGCCCAAGAGGGTGTATTGCCCAAGAGGGTGTACTACTGCAGAACTGTGCACAGCAAAATAGCTGATATCACGGTGATAATGATTTATCAGCTATTTGGCAGATACAAATGTTAGACAATTAGTAGATTATCTACTAATTGTCCAACATTTGTATCTGCCATGCATTCACTGGATGACGTATCTACTAGATACGTCATCCAGTGAACGCATGGTAAATACACACAATCACATGCTACAAGTAGATACATTGTACTCACTGTTAGTAAATCTTGTATGGAGTGGTCGTGACGTGGACTATCCAGTCTAGATGAAGATGCTGATAGAATTAGATCAGATCCACTTCAGAGTTATCTGAAAGTGCAGTGCAAGCTAGCATGTCAATCGAATTACGGGCGATGATCATTACTATGACAATACCCCGGAAGTGGGTCCATTCTATCAAATCTCTCTCCATAGACTTTTGTGCTCATCTTTGTCTCGAAACAAATATGTTCGTGACCAACTGAAATCCTGTTCTTTGAGCGCGCGTATTTAATTTGCGCGTTCGTATGCGCGGCGCGATATAAATCAGATCACGAGAAATAAAAAACGAGGCAAGGTCTTTGAAGGAAAAAGTCGAGATTTCAAAATTTTCCTGGCATAAAAAAGTTTGGGCCAAGCGTAGGCCAAGCGTGCTGCGTGTGCGTTGAGGCTCAGCCTGACAGGCTGAAGTCCCCTCGTACTTGCATCTTTGCAACAAGGGGCCATGTAGCGTATGCCAAGTCGAGAGCAGCCTTTGATGGGGTGAGGAACTTGCCACTTCCTTGAAAATATCGGGGGCGGTGCACAGGTCGTGGCCCTGGTCTAGAATCTAGGTCTCACGATTGGACACTGAATACACTTTGTAGAGTTATTGGGGATTTAAAATGGATACAGATCTTGTGGGAGACTTTGAACTTTGAAGCTCGAACTCCGGAGTGAATAAATGTATGATGATGATGATGTTAGGGCAATCTTTCGAAATATTCAAAGGAGGTACATGAAAGTATGCCAAATTATACCTGCCAAACGATGCCTCCAACTCTCAAATCAGTAGTAGTACTCTATTTTCTCTCTCAGAATGAATGTGCAATTATCGAAGTATTAACATCAAGCGTAATGTGAAAAATTAGAGGGCGGAGGCTTCCGTGCACAGGTTCCAACGAGGGTTAATTTGTTTTCAAAGTTATAGTAATGTTAAGGTTCCTTATTGTTTCCTAAACCCATATATTCTCTATCTTTTTATCTCTCCATTCTCTCTCCCTCCCTCTCGTCCTTTTACCTATATCCATCTCCTTCTCTCTATCTCAGCTCCTTCTCTCTAATTCAGCGCCTTCTCTCTATCTCAGGCCTCAGCTCCATCTCTCTATCTCGATCTCCCTCGTTCTGCATACTATGCATTCTGTTTTGCGTGAGTGGCCATGATTGATTAAACTATCGTCACACGTACACCGTTAAAGAAGCTTGGCGTTCACTCAGAACAACTCTGAGTGTGTTTTATCTTTATCAAATTACCTCCCCCGCCCATGTATGCAATGCAGACCAGTTGTATTTCCTCTGGTACTTCTACTCCCATTTACCCCTCCCTCAAATATCACTACAGCTGACTCCAAGATCTCCCGGCCCACCAACTAAACCCATACCCCACCAAAGAAGACACCTCCGACCCCCCTGATGAGATAATTCAGGACTTGGTCTCTGTCCCTGCCCCTCCTCCTGCTGAAGCTGTAGAGGAAGAGAAAGGAGCTACAGTTGAGGCCAACAAGTTTATTACTCTTAACTTGGTCCTACCTCAGTCCACGGAATCTATCAAAGTGACGGTATGACATTACCTAGTTCTAAATATCATCATGCCCCCCCCGCCAAAACTAAGTTTGGTTATTGTTTCAGATCGGAACCCATGATCACATCCACGAGCTGCGACAGATGGCCAGTGAGCGACCGGATAGTTCCTACAAGACATGCTTCACCCTGAACCACAGGGGCAAAGTTCTAGATGAGTTTGCTACGGTGAACACTGTACCCGAACTCGAAGACGGTGAAACAGTGAAATGTGTTGCAGGTAATTCTTTTCTGCACAGCTGCAAAAATAGTGTTGTGTGTAGTAAAACATATAAACGTGTTATTTCCCTCTCTCTCTGTCAAATATTCTTATGAACTCTTCCGCCCTTTTTATTTCACACT
>AVPN01000722.1:4479-16192 GCA_000695325.1 Pleurobrachia bachei
GAGAGAGAGAGAGAGAGAGAGAGAGAGAGAGAAATGACAGCTACTATGACGTAACATTAACAGTGTGTAAACATTTCATTCGCCAGGCCCGGTGACAAAATCTACCCCAGGATACGTAAAACCTTTCTTTAAAGATAGGTTTATCACAGCGGCTTAAACCGTTTAGCCGGTGTTGGGTAACACTTACCCCACGACCTTCCCCTCACCTTCTGGAACCACAAAACCCCAAAATCCCACCCAAAATATGAACCCACTCGCGCGCAGGTCTCTACAAGTCTAGCATCGCGCGTTCCGTCTAAAAAAATTCCAATTCAACCAAAACACTGAGCTGTGTCGTGATTGAAAATCAGCACCACATCTCTCTCTCTCTCTTTTTTTTAGTGTGACATATTGGGCTGAAGAAGCAGTGAAATGGGTAGTTAATGGCTGTGAGTGTTGCATTCACAGGAATTGTTGGCAACTTGCCGAGTTTCAACAAAACACATGAGCCTATTGTATGTCTGTTTAAGGATAGAATGGAGAGACAACGGTGTCGATTGTACGTGGGATTTAATATTCAAAATTGTTAACAGGGAGTTTTTATATCTTGTGGGGTGAATTGGTTTTGAAGTATGTACCAATATGTGTTGTCAAGCAGAAGGAATTGGTCCGAGAGGGATCGAACAGAACATTAGAGAGAGATATATATGGAAAGAGAAAAAAAAGAGAGAAACTTCGAGGTCGAATGAAGAATATACAAAATTAGAAAAATCCATGGGCATGGGGAATAAATGGCTGCTTTTCGCATGCATCTGATTAGAGGGAAAGGGAAATGAATGATCTTGAAGCGTCAGTGGCGCCAAAGGGTGAAATGAGGGCTAGATTTAGTACCATAGTTTTCATAATTAAATGGTTATCATTAAAACTGCATGATAACTATTCTAACAAGCTATATTAAATAAATACATCAAATTTTGATATATATTTGGGACCAAGAAAAGACGGGGGATTAACATTTTGTTGTTTTACTAAATCTCTCTGAATTCAACCAGGAACCGACCGAATCAGGAAATACTGGTCCCTGATTGGCTAATAACCAATCACGTGACCTAAATAACGAGTTCTGATTGGTTGTTTACTTATTTCGGTCGGTTCCTGAATTCAACTAACCCGACTAACATCATCAACAACATGTACTCCGTCCAGCGATATCTTTAACGAAACTTTCTTTTTCTGAGAGAGGGATTGAGGGTTAGATGGAGAGGGGTTGAGACTTGAAGGTTAGCTTTGGAGAGGGGTGGAGGGTTATACTTGGAGAGGGGTGGAGGGTTAGATGGAGAGGGGGTTGGAGGGGGTGGAGGGTTATATTTGGAGAGGTAAGGATATATTTGGAGAGTGTAGGGGTGGGTGGCGAATGAAATAACTGAATATTTAGATGGAGAAAGGGGAGGGGTGAGAGACATAACTGGTTAGATTGAAAAAGGGGAGGGGCACAACTACTTAGTTACGAAGTCACCCCTATTACGCTAAATAGAGCTCGCTTCGAGGGGTAATTTCATTACCAAAAAAACTACACGATTATGTGTGGGAGTGGCTCAAGTAGTTGAGATCTATTTTAGTGTACATAATATAATTTGCACACGATTATGTGTGGGAGTGGCTCAAGTAGTTGAGATCTATTTTAGTGTAATATAATTTGATATTACATAGTTCTTATTAAACTGGTTATATGAGAGTATGGTTATAAGAGAATGAGAAGTAGAGAGAAAGTTAAGAGAAAGCTCGGACAATAAAGACAAGCGTAGGTACAGTTTTCAGGCAAACATTCAGGCATATTAGACAGACACAGTTTTTCTGTCTGTCTAAATTGTCCCTTCCCCGTCTCTTCCACCGTTCTATCCTTTCTCTCGCTCTCTCTCTCTCTCTCTCTCTCTCTCTCTCTCTCTCTCTCCCTTTCTTGCTATCCTTTCTCTCTCTTTCTCTCCTTCGTGCACACAATGTGTACAATGTCTTCTGTCTGGCACACATGTAGAAGAACTGCACACCGGAAATTATAGTTAAACGATCTTTGAGTAGCTGTTGGTGTTATGAGGTATCTCTACATTATATATCATGTCATACATCATATCATAATATGTAGCACAGTGCATGCAGGAACCGACCGAATCAGGAAATACTGATTGGCTGATACCAGTAACCAGTCACGTGACCTAAATAACGAGTTCTGATTGGTTGTTTACTTGTTTCGGTCGGTTCCTGGATGGAAATCAACCTTCATTCCACTGTTTTATATAAAAACCTTGTTACTAACAGCACAGGTGTGAAATTGATATGGCATTACACAACTTGGGTACTTAATTCCATTGTATTACATTTCCCATACACCTCATTCCATATCTTTACAGTGAGTGATATTTTGAGTTTTTCATTTATGCAGGGACCAGGGTATTCGATATGTAGAAACAGGAAAAAGAGAGAGAAAATTGAAAATATTGAGACTGGTAGTTTTTACAGCCAGAGAGGTACTGAAACAGACTTTTGATTATTGCTAAGGTAACCCAAAAAAGGGGGACAGGAAGACTTGGAGATAATAATTAAATTCCAGCTTCGCATTACATTAGATAACCACTTTTTGGCATTGGTGCTGTAAAATAATACGTGGGAGAACTTGTGGGTTCCGTGTAATATTCGTAGCAGGAACCGACCGAATCAGAAAATACTGGACACTGGTCACTGATTGGCTGATAATCAGTCACGTGACCAGTGACCTAAAAACGAATTATGATTGGTTGTTTACTTGTTTCGCTCGGTTCCTGATTCGTAGCAATATTACAATGCCTCCAAGCAATAATGCTTCAGCGGAATCCCCCGTAACTTATAGCGACCAAATAAAGGAGGTGATAGTTTAACTACTATCTCTCCATATCGGGTAAAAGAAAATTCAGACAGTTTACTATTAACAGTCAAGTGAAGCCCGATAAGATATTATGACACATTATAATCTAATATAACGCTGTTCGAGATGACACTAATTGAAACTAGTAGTTGATGGATACACAGTATGTATCAACATATTTTGTTTGACAGTTGCAAAGATATTATATCTGTGATGTCAGATCTCAAGATTATCTGTATTAAATCAGCGAATCTATCATGTTGTATGATTATTCCAGCGAATCTTGAATAATTCAGATTACATTTTGCATAATTTAGTAATACTCATTTCTGTTAACCGGCTTCATACAATTCTAAAACACTTCAGAATTGGTGTCTGGCAACATGACACATTCAATTTAGTTCGGGGGGGGGAGGGGGGGGGGAGGCTTAAACTTCTATTTGGTAAAAAGTGGTTCCTGACATAGGTACATAAAGTCGGACCTTGATTTACAAAACTCGAATGAGAAAGGAACACGGATATTTAATATGTACACTTAGAAACTCACGGTACATATTATGATTTTAGTGATTGAATAAAGTCTAGAGATATGAATAATTTCCAAACAATTCTCTGTGAAGATAGACAATCAAACCGGTGCTATAATAATAGCTAGAGGGGCTTTTGTCGTCAAGTTTACGCCCAAATCAAGAGAGAAAGAAATGAGAGAGGCCAGGGTGGGGCAGACAGATGTAAGAGAGACGTTATATATGTATAAGATATAATGAAAGAGAGTGAGTGATGAATAAAGATAGAGATATCATCTCTCAAGCATTTCAATCAGGCCTATTGGTCGAATGTATTTGGAGTGTCCAGTGTCTCACAGTCTACACCCACTACACACATAATACACACCGGGTATCATGCAGATGCAGAGCCTACATTTTGAGAAGTACTTGTTGGGGGTTTGGTACCTTTAGTAATGTTTTAATAATGCTGTAAAAAGTAATAGCACAGTTGCATTCCATAACAGGGTGCTGAATAGCACCCCTTTTGAGTTTTGCAATGAAATCATCCTTTCTTGGTGTAATGGAATTACCCCTTATCCCGAGCTCCCGGATACAGCGTAATAGGGATGACTTCGTAACTGCAACATCCCTTCTTAGCCAATATATAATCACTTCGCTGGCTGTTTATATAATTCTTGACGGGGTTGACGTACATGACACATGTCCGTGTTAAAACTGTGTACACCATAACAGCAAGAGCGTGTGGTATTGTGAGCTATGACGTCACATAGTGTGGTGACGTCATTTGTTGTAAGATAACGTAATACCCCCGGTGTATGCTGGGAGACTTTAGCCCTCCAATTATATGTGACGAGGAGAGATGTATAGAGAAAAGAGAGGAAAAGAGAAGGAGAGAGTGAGAGAGAGCGAGAGAGAGAGAGAGAGAGAGAGAGAGAGAGAAGGATAGGAAGGAAACGCGGCGAGGGAATATTAGATTATATAAATTATACCCAACACAGCATATGCTGCAACTGAAAAAGCAACCGTTGCTCCATACACACACTACTCTCACGTTAGATAGACACACACAGAGAGGGAGGAGAGAGAGAGAGAGAAAGAGAGAGGGAGAGAGAGAGAGAGAGAGAGAGAGAGAGAGAGATAGACCTATAAATAAAGGACTCTAAGATTAATCAAGTATAATGTACTCAGAAAACAAAATAGAGTAGCTTGTAGCGGTCAAAAAAAACGAATTTACTGGGAAAGTAAATTCCACTGTGCACATGTGGTGGGCCGGGCATGTACTAAACTAATTAATAATTAGTAATATTACTTAATATACATACTTACATTTTTCTTTTCCTTGACCAGCTTATGAACTGCAGCAGAACACACTTTCACTCCCCTTGATTCTTTTACCTCGTTATATCCTAGATACTGAAAATAGGAAATTGATGGGTTAGAACAGGATACTGAAAAGGAATTGAGGATTAGAACAAGATATTGAGAGTGAAAAGGAATGGGGGGTACAAGAATAATTTAAGGGAAAAAATGTGGATATTAGAAAAGAGATAGGGGAATTAAAAATTATTAACATAAGACCAGATCGAATGCATATCTAATGCAAGACCGCACACTGAGTGACGTCATGTACCCGAAACCGACTCCACTTTCCCTTCCTCCCCCTGTACTTTTTATCAAAAAATATGAAATCACGGTGCATTATCATGATTTTATAACCGATAAAATTGCAGCTCTGCGATAACACAATGCCTCTCTCTCCGAAGAGCCATGGTAATCTAAGAGAAAATTGTGGCAGCTCAATCTACTAAATCACAAGTTTTCTCAAACGTCACAGGCACCTCCCATAGTCTACCCTACCCCTTTTATACTGCGATGGGAACAAAAGATGTAAAAATAGAAGGGAAGGATATTATATGATTTGAATAGAAAAGGGTGTTATACCAGAGCACTGTAAAAAAAACAGACTGAAAAACAGACAAGCCCCTGTAGTTATGTAATGAATTTCCTGCATTTAATAAAAACAGGGGAGGGGGAGTGGGAAGGGTTACCATTACCAAAAATACACTTTAGTTACAAACGGAGAAAATGGGGGATTGGATGGGGGGGGTGGTACCAGCAGAAAATAACCCTCATTTTTGCATTTTAGGGTAGCTGAGATTCTTGTGTCAGTCCCCACCCTCGCCCCCAGTATATATCTATTTAGCTCGGCCCCAAACTGAATGAATATATGTGACACCTTGCTAGAAACAAGACGTAATGGTCATATTTCTAGCAAGTATTTAAAATCTTGAACTACTCGCACCCTGACCGGGGTAAAAGGTGAATACGTCATGTAGTGAACCAAAGGGAAGAAACGAAGAGGAGAAAGAAAGGGAGAAGAAAGAAAGGGAGAAGAATCAATAAAGTCAATAATATCTACCTTGACACAAAAGGTAGCGCCAGTAGTTGCAACTAGCTCCTTATCTGCTTCAAAGTTAACTTGACCGCCTTTAGACTGGGAACTTCCTAAATTCTTGATCTTTTTCATCCTGTGTGGCGAGATATATTCAGAGGAAATGTACCTTGTTACAATTTAGCGTCGTTTCTCTCTCCGTCGTGGGACAGATATCGAGAAAGTGAGAGGGGGGGGGGGTTAAACAATGCAAGAAAGGTAAAGTAATGGTATCATTTGTTAATATAGAACTAAATTGCATTGGTTTTGATTTAATACAAAAGCTTGCATTGAACACTGACATTTACGAGAGAACAATTTGATTATATCTCAGCTGCTACAAGAGATAGTTGAGCTGTGACATATTTCTATTAGTTTTGATCAAATATAGCAACAAAATATCGCTTTATATGGTTAAGAGAGATCATAGTTGAGTTGACTGGCAAGATTAACTTGGTATCGAAGACACCTCACACTCTGTTTAGAGGTATCGGAACCGCACATATGGTTGAGAGAGATCATAGTTGAGTTGACTGGCAAGATTAACCAGGGTCCTCGGGGTTGAACAGACGTATTTCTAGCAGTTTTGTTCAAACTGAAACATTATCGTATAAACTCAGATGTCTTGAAGTTGTCCCCTTCTAGTGAACGGATTTGTTTTGCACGGACATGGTGCACAAGTCATAAGAAAAACTTCAAAAATCAAGCTTAACCAAACTTAAAAACAACTCTTCATTAATTTTAACGGGCGCCATATAATGCATTGTGCAGTTAACTGTATAAATCTGAATAATAATTAGTAGCGCCAAGAGTGAACAAATCCGATTGGTTGCTAGCTACAACAAGATGTGTTGAAATGTCGTTGAGAAAACTTGTTAAGGGATAATGGGGAAGGGAAAGAGAGAGTTAGAGACAGAGAGAGAGAGCGAGAGAGATAGCGAGAGGGGGAGAGAGTTAGAGAGAGAGTTACAGGGAGAGAGAGATTTTGTTCAAAACATATTTGTCAACGATGTGACACGTTGTTGCACACACACGGCGGTGAAAATCATTTATCAAAGTCTGCAGACACTGCAGAATGTGACACTCAGTAGCCAAGGTATACAAAAAAGCAACCAAAAGAAATCGAATATAAGGCGATTTCTGATGCCCAACGAATGTGTTATGTTGCCAAGTCCATAATGCAGTGCATTTTTGGTGAGTCGCAAAACGGCGTCGGATCTCCTTACAACTTGTATACGTGGGGGCTTGGCGATATTTGAATGGTTTTAAATCACATAGTTCAATTCACCGGGCAGGTCATAAGGCTAAAGGCGTAGGGAAAAGGGTTTCGCTTTGACACCCAACACTGGCTTGTGATGAAATTAAGAGAGTCCATTCGACGCGACACGATCGGCGATCAAATTAAAAACTGGCTTTGGGATCATATGTATCAAAATGTACGAATGGCCAGTGATACTTTGTCGTATTGGCCGCCCGCACAGCGCCGCCCAAAGCGTTGTCCAAAACGTCGTGGACAACGCAATAAGCGGCATACCAAAATGACGCACCACCACTTGAAATCAAAAAGTGATCAAAAAAGCATTGGCCTCCTTGCAGTACCGTACCTCTCACCCTGTAATTTTAAAAACTCACGCAAAGGGGACTTTTTTCAAGCGGTGCCGAGTTGGAATTTTTTTGTCGCTTGGAGCTGGAATCGGATAAATTTTACGCCGCGCAACAAACTTCACTTCAATGCGCG
Organism: Pleurobrachia bachei; assembly: GCA_000695325.1. Classification (NCBI taxonomy): domain Eukaryota; kingdom Metazoa; phylum Ctenophora; class Tentaculata; order Cydippida; family Pleurobrachiidae; genus Pleurobrachia; species Pleurobrachia bachei. The sequence goes on from AVPN01000722.1 coordinate 12,033, forward strand.
ACGCACCAAGACGGCGTAAAAAAGACATTCACGCGTGCAATGTTTTCATTTCGTTATTCCACAAATTCACAAATTTCAAACAAATACTTGGGGTCATCAATCCTGTATATCTTGTATATTTACACGTATGATACAATTTACAAACTCGGTTTTAGTTCATTCAGATGCCTTGCCAGCGCCTGTCAGAGCATTGGCCTGACCCAATTCTCGCTTCTCTCAAATAAGCGCGCGAGAACTTGGGTGACATAGACACCTGGTGGGGATCGCACTAGGTGGCTATGTCGCCAAGCGAGAACTGTGGTCAGAGCATCGGCCTGACAGGCCAGCGCCCTTGTTTTCATGTTGGCGACATAGACACCTGGTGCAATCCTCACACACAGTGTGTGGGGATCGCACCAGGTGTCTATGTCATCAAGTTTTCAGGTTTGACTCAAACCTCAAACTTTGAGTCCTAGTCCTGAGAGATGAGGATTCGGCGTTTTCAGCTGTTCTACAAACAGGCCCCAGCCCCTCTAAGTTTCTCAATCCCTCTCTTGGTTCATTAAAAACACTCTGAATGTCTGATTGTGTTACTCAACACACTTTGATTGTCTGATTCTGAAGATCTATTTAGAATCCAGCATCCCCGAATCCGACTTCTCGCTGGGTATTTCTGATCTCAGATAGCAGCTCCTCATCCTTTAGGCCAACTCTCACCGCGTACTTGTATGATTGCTCTGCTTCCAACTTCCTGGTATGAGAAATTGGAAATTAGATGTGGAAATGTGGCCATGGATCGAATCGATCTGGCCCTCTTTTTAACTTGAAATTCAGTAGCACTGACACTATGATAGACGGTAGTGTCCTTGTCTGTGCACTTTAACAGAGATTTAAAAAAATGGGTCATATCAGGAAATTCAAGTAATTATTAATTGCGGCAATTAATGTACCTTGCAGTTTTAAGGCACACCATGGACAGATAACCCCACACCTCAGGATCTGTGTTGTTTAGAATATTCGCCTCTGCTAAGGCCTGTTCAGACTCTTTTAATTCTCCCAGTCGGTAGCACGAGATTCCAACACCTAAATATAATACCGTGTGACCCAATAAAAAGAAAGGGTACTATAAATCATACATTGGTTACGAAAGTACGAAACCACCCACTTCTTCTTCTCCTGGGAGTGTCGGGTTCGGAACCCACTTGTTTTACACACATGTCACAAAAATTAAAACCTCACCTAGCCATGTAATACAGGAAGGTGAATCTCTGCACGCCAGAAGGAACATGTTTTTAGCCGCCCCATATTGCTGAAGTTGCAGGTAGATGGATGCAAGTCTGAGTCTGATTGAGTGAGTGTCAGGGGCTGGTTCTTGGTAAGAGAGGGTTCTTTCGTAATGGTCTCTCGCCCCTGTCATCTCGTTACCTGCATGGGTGTAAACATAATTAAATGAATTAGAGATGAATGTTAAGGCACTCGTTATTTAGGTCACATGACTGGCTATCAGTCAATCAGGGACATGTATTTCCTGATTCGGTCGGTTCATGGTAACATGTCAAACTTACCCAGATATAGAATGTGACCAAGAAGTGCCCATGCTGCGGGGTTGGTGTGGTTTAGCACGGTAGCTTGTCTCACATAGCTCTCTGCCTCGACTAGTTCACCTAATGGGGATATATACGTGTTGTACTGTGCGAAAGAGACGAGTAGGGCAAGGGATATGAAAAGATATTATAACTGGCATCGCAGGTTCTCACGTTTGGGAGGGGGGCAAAAGATGCATGAAACCTGACAGTATTTAACAGTACCTGTGGCCATGTGTAGTTTTCCCAACAGCAAGTAGTATTCTTGGGACAAGGTCTTGGGGGAGGACAACAGCTCATGGGATAGCGCACTTTCAACCTTGAGAGAAATGTTAGGAGGTAATTTGGAATCACAAAACATAAATATCAACTATTCTCAACAATCATTAAGCGGCCGACCAAAATGACGCACCACCACTTGAAATCAAAAAGTGATTAAAAAAGCATTGGCCTCCCTGCTGCAGTACCTCTCACCCTGTAAAAACGCACGCAAAGGGGACTTTTTAAAAGCGCATTTAAAAATTGCGGTGCTGAGTTGGAATTTTTTTGTCGCGTTGAACTTAACTGGGATCGGATAAATTTTACGCCGCGCAACAAACTTCACTCCAATGCGCGGCGCATCAACACGGCGTAAAAAAGACATTCACGCGTGCAATGTTTTCATTTCGTTATTCCATGTAACTTATAAAAATCACAAATTTCAAACAAATACTTGGGGTCATCATTCATCAATCCTGTATCAGTATATCTTGTATATTTACACGTATGATACAATTTACAAACTCAGTTTTAATTCATTCAGATACCTTGCCAGCGCCCTTGTTTTCATGTTGGCGACATAGACACCTGGTGCAATCCTCACACACATTGTCTCATATAAGACCCTCCTCTTCGCACCGGGCCGAAGGCCCGGTGCGGCTACGTGAGGCCGCGTAGCGAGGTTGCGCGATGTTCATGTACAGTCAGTGTGAGACAACACACACAGTGTGTGGGGATCGCACCTGTCAGGCCAATGCTCTGACCACAGTTCTCGCGCGCTCCGCGTGCAGAAGAGAAGCGAGACGGAGAATCGGGTCAGGCCAATGCTCTGACAGGATCGCACCAGGTGTCTATGTCATCAAGTTTTCAGGTTTGACTCAAACCTCAAACTTTGAGTCCTGAGAGATGAGGATTCGGCGTTCTCATATCAGGACTCAGCTGTTTCTACAATTTGTAGGCTGGGGCCTGTTTGTAGTACAAACAGGCCCCAGCCCCTCTATGTTTCTCAACCCCTCTCTTGGTTCATTAAAAAACACTCTGAATGTCTGATTGTGTTACTCAACACATTTTGATTGTCTGATTCTGAAGATCTATTTAGAACCCAGCATCCCCGAATCCGACTTCTCGCTGGGTATTTCTGATCTCAGATAGCAGCTCCTCATCCTTTAGGCCAACTCTCACCGCGTACTTGTATGATTGCTCTGCTTCCAACTTCCTGGTATGAGAAATTGGAAATTAGATGTGTAAATGTGGCCATGGATCGAATCGATCTGGCCCTCTTTTTAACTTGAAATTCAGTAGCACTGACACTATGATAGACGGTAGTGTCCTTGTCTGTGCACTTAAACAGAGATTTAAAAAAATGGGTCATTTCAGGAAGTTCAAGTAATTATTAATTGCGGCAATTAATGTACCTTGCAGTTTTAAGGCACACCATGGACAGATAACCCCACACCTCAGGATCTGTGTTGTTTAGAATATTCGCCTCTGCTAAGGCCTGTTCAGACTCTTTTAATTCTCCCAGTCGGTAGCACGAGATTCCAACACCTAAATATAATACCGTGTGACCCAATAAAAAGAAAGGGTACTATAAATCATACATTGGTTACGAAAGTACGAAACCACCCACTTCTTCTTCTCCTGGGAGTGTCGGGTTCGGAACCCACTTGTTTTACACACATGTCACAAAAATTAAAACCTCACCTAGCCATGTAATACAGGAAGGTGAATCTCTGCACGCCAGAAGGAACATGTTTTTAGCAGCACCGTATTGCTGAAGTTGGAGGTAGATGGATGCGAGTCTTAGACGGATTGAGTGGGTATCTGGTGCTGGTTCTTGATAGGATAGGGTTCTTTCGTAATGGTCTCTCGCTCCTGTCATCTCATTACCTGCATGTGCGTGAATAAACTTGAGAAATGGAAATCAAATGAGATGAATCTGACAAAAAATAAGCGTTCACCCTATTAGTATTTGACGACCACATACTGAAATAGGTAAGGTGATAGGTCGTTTATACTCAGATATTCGCGGTGTGGGAGTTGACTGACTAGGAACACTTACCCAGATATAGAATGTGACCAAGAAGTGCCCATGCTGCGGGGTTGGTGTGGTTTAGCACGGTAGCTTGTCTCACGTAGCTCTCCGCCTCGACTAGTTCACCTAGTGGGGAGATATGTGTTGCATTGTGAGAAAGAGACGAGTAGGGCAAGGGATATGAAAAGATCAGGAAATAGCGACATCCCAGGCACTTCTTGCCCCTCTGTATTCAACCCCTAACCCATGTGGGACTTGCGAGTGGTTCGCCTAGCGGCCAACAGCTGAAACCTGGGGGGGGGGGG
>AVPN01000722.1:16370-36315 GCA_000695325.1 Pleurobrachia bachei
GCGCACCGGGCCGAAGGCCCGGTGCGGCTACGTGAGGCCGCGTAGCGAGGTTGCGCGATGTTCATGTACAGTCAGTGTGAGACAACACACACAGTGTGTGGGGATCGCACCTGTCAGGCCAATGCTCTGACCACAGTTCTCGCGCGCTCCGCGTGCAGAAGAGAAGCGAGACGGAGAATCGGGTCAGGCCAATGCTCTGACAGGATCGCACCAGGTGTCTATGTCATCAAGTTTTCAGGTTTGACTCAAACCTCAAACTTTGAGTCCTAGTCCTGAGAGATGAGGATTCGGCGTTTTCAGCTGTTCTACAAACAGGCCCCAGCCCCTCTAAGTTTCTCAATCCCTCTCTTGGTTCATTAAAAACACTCTGAATGTCTGATTGTGTTACTCAACACATTTTGATTGTCTGATTCTGAAGATCTATTTAGAACCCAGCATCCCCGAATCCGACTTCTCGCTGGGTATTTCTGATCTCAGATAGCAGCTCCTCATCCTTTAGGCCAACTCTCACCGCGTACTTGTATGATTGCTCTGCTTCCAACTTCCTGGTATGAGAAATTGGAAATTAGATGTGTAAATGTGGCCATGGATCGAATCGATCTGGCCCTCTTTTTAACTTGAAATTCAGTAGCACTGACACTATGATAGACGGTAGTGTCCTTGTCTGTGCACTTAAACAGAGATTTAAAAAAATGGGTCATTTCAGGAAGTTCAAGTAATTATTAATTGCGGCAATTAATGTACCTTGCAGTTTTAAGGCACACCATGGACAGATAACCCCAAACCTCAGGATCTGTGTTGTTTCGAATCTTCGCCTCTGCTACGGCCTGTTCAGACTCTTTTAATTCTCCCAGTCGGTAGCACGAGATTCCAACACCTAAATGGAAGAAGCGTGGATTATGAGCAATGGTGGATAGCACTTCAAATAAATTCGCAATGCAAATGCAATGGTTACGAAACCGCCCACTTCTTCTTCTGGTCGGGTTTGGAACCCACTTACTTCACACACATGTCACTCAAACAAAGAAATCTCTCACCTAGCCATGTGATACAGGAAGGTGAATCTCTGCACGCCAGAAGGAACATGTTTTTAGCCGCCCCATATTGCTGAAGTTGCAGGTAGATGGATGCAAGTCTGAGTCTGATTGAGTGAGTGTCAGGGGCTGGTTCTTGGTAAGAGAGGGTTCTTTCGTAATGGTCTCTCGCCCCTGTCATCTCGTTACCTGCATGGGTGTAAACATAATTAAATGAATTAGAGATGAATGTTAAGGCACTCGTTATTTAGGTCACATGACTGGCTATCAGTCAATCAGGGACATGTATTTCCTGATTCGGTCGGTTCATGGTAACATGTCAAACTTACCCAGATATAGAATGTGACCAAGAAGTGCCCATGCTGCGGGGTTGGTGTGGTTTAGCACGGTAGCTTGTCTCACATAGCTCTCTGCCTCGACTAGTTCACCTAATGGGGATATATACGTGTTGTACTGTGCGAAAGAGACGAGTAGGGCAAGGGATATGAAAAGATATTATAACTGGCATCGCAGGTTCTCACGTTTGGGAGGGGGGCAAAAGATGCATGAAACCTGACAGTATTTAACAGTACCTGTGGCCATGTGTAGTTTTCCCAACAGCAAGTAGTATTCTTGGGACAAGGTCTTGGGGGAGGACAACAGCTCATGGGATAGCGCACTTTCAACCTTGAGAGAAATGTTAGGAGGTAATTTGGAATCACAAAACATAAATATCAACTATTCTCAACAATTATCTCAACAAAATTCTTGCGTGAAAAGGAGGGACAACTTCAAAAAATCCGACTTTACTCACCAAACTGTAAGCGTGAAGACTGAGAAGCTTATCCCCGCTGGCAAGGAAAATGGAGCTGCCCTCCTCTTTATAGTGCTTGTTAGCTTCAATAAAGGCCATCTCCGCACCTAGCGGGGGATGCATTCAGCCTTAGTTTACATTTTAGTTTAAATTTTAGTTTAACTTTTAGTTTGAAACATTTTAATATTAGACATTGGTATTATACCATGGTTTTGTTATGTTCAGGGGCACGCATTGGTGACATAGACACCTGGTGGGGATCGCACCAGGTGTCTATGTCACCAAGGGCGCGCGAACTGTAGTCAGAACCTGGAAACCATGGTTTAGATCATCAAAGATCAAGCCTTTTATCATCTTGCTTATCTATGCCATTGTATTTGTAAATCTAATGCCCTTTAGTGTCACTCTCACCAATGTCGTTGTCACGAGAATCGTAAAACAGTCCCAGTACGGTCCACGCGAGGTAATTAGTGGGATCTACACACGTTGCATCCTCAAAGAAAGTCTCTGAAGTAATGAGTAATTAATTAGATGGTTAATTAGTAATTAACTAGAGTCAATCAGTTGAAAAATCATCAGTATATTTTTAATACAACTGTCATTTGGTATGTATTATGGGATTATGTAGGAACCGACCGACACAAGTAAACAACTAATCAGAACTCGTTATTTACGTCACGTGACTGGTTATCAGCCAACCAGTGACCTGATTCGGTCGGTTCCTGGTATTATTGTACCTGCGACGTCGTGTCGTTCCTCCAGAAGACAAACTAGACCATACATGAGAAGTCCCATAACACATTTCTGGTCAATTGCCAGACACTCTCTGAAAAGTTGATTGTGTTATTCAACAAGATAAATATAAGGATTCTGATGTTTTTGGTAGCGTTTTGGAGCGGGCGATAAAGATGGAAATTTGCTTGTATGTAATGTATGTAATGCATAAAAAAGGTCGAGCGAGGCAATCATTTGTATCGTACTGGAAGTTAAATCCCTACCTAAAGCACTCTCCAGCCTTGGATACATTTCCCACAAGAAGGGAGAAGGATCCATAATCAAACCATGATTCACTGCTTCCTTGATCCATCGCTAACCTTTCCTGAAAATATAATCATTCGTAATCATACATAATGATCTCCTAGAATTTAGTTTCAAAATACACACTGAAACAAACGCTGTTCCGAAGTTTGGCGTGCCGAGCTGAGCACAGTATTTAAAACAAGTAAGCTTGAAACAACACTTTGCATTGTTCGATCTTCCTCCCCAAAACAACACCATTCAAAGGTTAACTTGCTAAATAAAGTCAAACTATAATGTACCTGGTAGTAACGAGCAGCCAGTTCATAATTCTGGTTCAGTTCTGCTTCCCTCGCGAAATGAATGAGAGACTTGCTGTCAAGGGGCGAGGGGAGGGGCGTGGTACTGGTCTGCAGTGAGAACACTCCGGATACTCCCTTGTGCATCTCTCGGATCAGGAACACATACCTGGTATTGGGGGGTGTAATAATTAATTAACTAATTAATCGAGGGTAATTAATAAGATGGTATAGTTATCAATTTATCAAAAACATGGGAAACAACACAGTCCCTTTTTATGGAACTTGTATTAGTGAAACATTCCCCAGTCCCCACCCTAGATTAATTATTCGAGCATTTGGTCGAGTCATAATGTCCACGTGTGGTTGGGCCTCAGTTTAATCAGAAACTTTAAAACAAAGAATTTTCGTCATAATAAACTTACAATTCGCTAAGGAACTGCTGTAGCTCCTCATTCGTCTTAAAAGCGGAAGTTTTAAAGAATTTCTCTCTCACGATCTTAACCACACTCTGCTTCAGCTGCTCCTTGAAGGCAAAATACTTCCCGCTGGAGTTGAGATCAAATACCAGGGCACGTTTCCTTCCCTCTGTGACGTCAGGGGTAGTCGTGACGTCATTTGATGTACCGAACCGCTGGGAGAGAGGTGAGGGTTATAGCCAGGAACCGACTTAATCAGGAAATACTGGTCCCTGATTGGCTGATAAACAGTCACGTGACCTAAATAGCATTCATTGGATTTATGGAACCATATTGTTACTTTGTGAGGGGCACCAAACAGAGTCTAGCTAGGCAATGCAAGGTAGTACCTGAGAACATGCTATGGGAACAGGGGAAATCTCTATTATAATACCTGTCTGTATTCAGCCAAGATAAGATTGGCAACATCCACGATCTGGAGTGAGTGAGTGAGTGAGTGAGTGAGTGAGTGAGTGAGTGAGTGAGTGAGTGAGTGAGTGAGTGAGTGAGTGAGTGAGTGAGTGAGTGAGTGAGTGAGTGAGTGAGTGAGTGAGTGAGTGAGTGAGTGAGTGAGTGAGTGAGTGAGTGAGTGAGTGAGTGAGTGAGTGAGTGAGTGAGTGAGTGAGTGAGTGAGTGAGTGAGTGAGTGAGTGAGTGAGTGAGTGAGTGAGTGAGTGAGTGAGTGAGTGAGTGAGTGAGTGAGTGAGTGAGTGAGTGAGTGAGTGAGTGAGTGAGTGAGTGAGTGAGTGAGTGAGTGAGTGAGTGAGTGAGTGAGTGAGTGAGTGAGTGAGTGAGTGAGTGAGTGAGTGAGTGAGTGAGTGAGTGAGTGAGTGAGTGAGTGAGTGAGTGAGTGAGTGAGTGAGTGAGTGAGTGAGTGAGTGAGTGAGTGAGTGAGTGAGTGAGTGAGTGAGTGAGTGAGTGAGTGAGTGAGTGAGTGAGTGAGTGAGTGAGTGAGTGAGTGAGTGAGTGAGTGAGTGAGTGAGTGAGTGAGTGAGTGAGTGAGTGAGTGAGTGAGTGAGTGAGTGAGTGAGTGAGTGAGTGAGTGAGTGAGTGAGTGAGTGAGTGAGTGAGTGAGTGAGTGAGTGAGTGAGTGAGTGAGTGAGTGAGTGAGTGAGTGAGTGAGTGAGTGAGTGAGTGAGTGAGTGAGTGAGTGAGTGAGTGAGTGAGTGAGTGAGTGAGTGAGTGAGTGAGTGAGTGAGTGAGTGAGTGAGTGAGTGAGTGAGTGAGTGAGTGAGTGAGTGAGTGAGTGAGTGAGTGAGTGAGTGAGTGAGTGAGTGAGTGAGTGAGTGAGTGAGTGAGTGAGTGAGTGAGTGAGTGAGTGAGTGAGTGAGTGAGTGAGTGAGTGAGTGAGTGAGTGAGTGAGTGAGTGAGTGAGTGAGTGAGTGAGTGAGTGAGTGAGTGAGTGAGTGAGTGAGTGAGTGAGTGAGTGAGTGAGTGAGTGAGTGAGTGAGTGAGTGAGTGAGTGAGTGAGTGAGTGAGTGAGTGAGTGAGTGAGTGAGTGAGTGAGTGAGTGAGTGAGTGAGTGAGTGAGTGAGTGAGTGAGTGAGTGAGTGAGTGAGTGAGTGAGTGAGTGAGTGAGTGAGTGAGTGAGTGAGTGAGTGAGTGAGTGAGTGAGTGAGTGAGTGAGTGAGTGAGTGAGTGAGTGAGTGAGTGAGTGAGTGAGTGAGTGAGTGAGTGAGTGAGTGAGTGAGTGAGTGAGTGAGTGAGTGAGTGAGTGAGTGAGTGAGTGAGTGAGTGAGTGAGTGAGTGAGTGAGTGAGTGAGTGAGTGAGTGAGTGAGTGAGTGAGTGAGTGAGTGAGTGAGTGAGTGAGTGAGTGAGTGAGTGAGTGAGTGAGTGAGTGAGTGAGTGAGTGAGTGAGTGAGTGAGTGAGTGAGTGAGTGAGTGAGTGAGTGAGTGAGTGAGTGAGTGAGTGAGTGAGTGAGTGAGTGAGTGAGTGAGTGAGTGAGTGAGTGAGTGAGTGAGTGAGTGAGTGAGTGAGTGAGTGAGTGAGTGAGTGAGTGAGTGAGTGAGTGAGTGAGTGAGTGAGTGAGTGAGTGAGTGAGTGAGTGAGTGAGTGAGTGAGTGAGTGAGTGAGTGAGTGAGTGAGTGAGTGAGTGAGTGAGTGAGTGAGTGAGTGAGTGAGTGAGTGAGTGAGTGAGTGAGTGAGTGAGTGAGTGAGTGAGTGAGTGAGTGAGTGAGTGAGTGAGTGAGTGAGTGAGTGAGTGAGTGAGTGAGTGAGTGAGTGAGTGAGTGAGTGAGTGAGTGAGTGAGTGAGTGAGTGAGTGAGTGAGTGAGTGAGTGAGTGAGTGAGTGAGTGAGTGAGTGAGTGAGTGAGTGAGTGAGTGAGTGAGTGAGTGAGTGAGTGAGTGAGTGAGTGAGTGAGTGAGTGAGTGAGTGAGTGAGTGAGTGAGTGAGTGAGTGAGTGAGTGAGTGAGTGAGTGAGTGAGTGAGTGAGTGAGTGAGTGAGTGAGTGAGTGAGTGAGTGAGTGAGTGAGTGAGTGAGTGAGTGAGTGAGTGAGTGAGTGAGTGAGTGAGTGAGTGAGTGAGTGAGTGAGTGAGTGAGTGAGTGAGTGAGTGAGTGAGTGAGTGAGTGAGTGAGTGAGTGAGTGAGTGAGTGAGTGAGTGAGTGAGTGAGTGAGTGAGTGAGTGAGTGAGTGAGTGAGTGAGTGAGTGAGTGAGTGAGTGAGTGAGTGAGTGAGTGAGTGAGTGAGTGAGTGAGTGAGTGAGTGAGTGAGTGAGTGAGTGAATACAGATGTGTATATCGATGTGATGGTGATGATAACAGTTATTGGAGTGATGCCAGTGGTGACAGGTGATGATAACTTGTTGAGTAACAAGGTGATACCAGGATCCAGTGTGTGGTAACGCTGTTGTGATGCTAACAGGATCCAGTGCAGTGTGTGGTAATACTGCTGTGATGCTGCCAATTATCTAAACTCCCCAGTACCTTTGCGTGTTTTTTGGCGCTACCACCGCCCCTCCTGCTACCTCCACTGCTAACCCTCTGAGCTTGACCGTCCTCTCCACTTGCTGTGCCACTTCGTACTGACCGCTTTGTCTGCCAGGGTGCCTTAGGTGTCAGAACTGAGTATAGTCTGATAACATACAAGTTGTCTGTCTGTCTGTCTGTCTGTCTATCTGTCTGTCTGTTTGTCTGTCTCCATCTGTCTGTCTCTCTCTCTCTCTTCCCCCCCCCATACTAACCCTTTCGAGAACCTCACTTTCAATGTACGGGTGAACTAGGGCAGCACACTTGACACGAGTAACACCTGTAAAACATTCCATAAGCACAAACACAGGATCATTTCGGTACTGAACTACCAACCGAAATATGAACTCCACCATGCCCCTTGCTCGACAGTCGACCCCCTACCACACTATAGGAATTGAACAATACCTGGGTATAGAAGAGGGGCTAGGTTGATCCAAGCAACTCCGTGACATGAAATTGAACTATCGTCCTCTTTTCCTTTCTTCGCACCCGAGGACAGACTCGATCTGAAAATCTGAGGAAAATGTGGATTTGATATTTGATAAAGCAATTTTGGGAAACAAGAAAAAGAAAATATAGAGACATGCTAATTCTCACCTCTAAAGGCCAGGTGCGGCACTTAGCAATTCTGTCCTGAAGTGTATCTGTGGCTGATTGGAGCAGGAACAGAATACGTTCGGTGTTCCATGTCACACGAACTTTGTCCGACTCCGCCTCTTTTCGGAAACTGTGGTGCTGAAAAGTGAGATGGCGTTATAGATTGAAATCAACCAAGCAATCGGGTGAAACCCCCATCCTGCAGCTGCGGCGGTCATATGGTTGCTCATGACAACAGCGCTAAATCACATGCGCGCAATTCTCAAATGTTGACATAATATCAAATTGAACTCGCGCGCTCCGTTTACAAACACTTTACCACTGCACCGTTACGATTGGGGCAATACTTAGTAGTTAGTAGTTAGTAGTACTTAGTAGTTAGTAGGATTTTATTATGCTTACAAGTTGTACTAATTCCTGAAAACTTATAACACGAGACCAAAGGTCCGAGAATTATAAGTACAATAACAATAATGATCCGAGACCACAGGCCGAGGCAGATTCTTGTACCTTAGTGCACACGAGCCTGCGAGTGCCACTAATTGTTACTACCTCACGAGCCTGCGAGTGATTTGGTAACGAAATAACCCCTTGCCAGTAGTGCGACTGAAAGAAAACTTTTAGTGCGTAACATTAGAACGAATTCATGATAAGGTAGCAGGCATGAGTCATGAGAGAAATCTTTTCTTTTCATAGCGGCTGAAAAGTAAAATTTATTCCAACACAATAGCAAGAAAAATATATAAATTCAAGAACATATTTCAAAGGCATTGTTCATATATATGCACACTACAAATCGCAACGCGTATCTTTTCATTTATATTTTAATAATAAGTTCATGCGTTGCCTCGCTACATGACATTTGTCTCATGATAGTTTAATTGACGCACCAACCACGTACTTGCCTTGCTCGAACCCGTTTTCCGTGCCCCGCTAGAACCTTTATAACATGACTTACCACTTGGCAATTCATTTCTTCTTTGAATGAATCATTAAAAAAAATCTACACAATCGTCCACAACTGATTTTACAGTATGCTGATCATCACTGGTCTACTGTTTGGGCTTTGTGGCACGTATTTTGTACCAGAGAACTGTCGGATCAAGGCAGATAGGGGATTCCTCAAAAAGAAGTGCGACCCAGCTGGAGTTTCTGGTGTTTCTGAAGTGTACAACTTGTATCAATGTCATAACTCAGAAAACTACTACTACTCCATAGTTTCCATTTCCTACCGTTCCGAAACTTGGTATCTCAATTCAACCTGTCCTAACGACCGGATCTCCTATGATTTGTGTGGGTACCTGGACACTGATCTCTCGACTGTTGGAGGTGTGGGTCCGATATGTGGTATATTCGGTTGTTCAAAACCAGTGCTGGTTCAACCCCGACTAGTCAGCGATATGTGCTCCTTTAACAGCTTTACATGTCAAAATATTCAATCTGTCATCTCGGAAGAGTATTGCCAGAAGAAGGGGGTCTATAAATGTGATGGGGTATGCAATTCAGTCAATTGTCGCGACGAAGAATACTGTAACGGGTACACCTACGGGATGAAGTGTGGTGTAACGCACAAAACCCCCACCGATATTTGTTTCTTTGTGTGGCCATGGGTCTGCAGATCAGGACGGGAACATGTGGTAAATACTTCAGCAGCAAACAGATGTAATGATAGAGAGGATGGTACAAATAACTGCCCAAGTTTGCTGTGGAAGACCATGGGAGAGGATAGAGAGGTCCCTCTTTTCAACTTTACCCGGTGTAGTACTATCATGTGGAGTGCTGAAATGGGGTATATCATATCTCCGGAGTATGTGCGGGAGAGATACAGTTACTATCCCGTATGCACCAACTTCATGGATCAAACGAACTGCAGTGACCCAGACAGGGTTGCCCTTTACTGTCCCATCAATGGTTACAATTCGAGCGTTGCAAATTTAATGGTGTGCGGAGAACTCCAGGAAAGCTTGTGTGATGATGGTCTTGATACGCTATGCGTCCAACCATCAAAGCAGTGCCGAATCCACAAACACCAGCTGTGCGATCTAAAATCGGACTGTGCCCGTTCAGTTGATGAAAGGCAGTGTGATAGCGTCACTGCTAAAGGGTGCCGGAGAAAGTTGAGACCGGAGGAAGGGGTCACTTCAATACCCATAGCATGGCTGATGGACGGTGTAGTGGACTGTGTGGATGGAGAAGATGTAGACAGTCTGCGTGTTCGGGCCCTGTGAAAGAGCTGACAGACAAAGAACATGTCAAGATTTGTCCTTACTTGTTGCTTTCTTCCTCGAACTTGTCCTGTAGATCATGTAATTCATTCTGCAGGGACCTCTCCGTCTCCCGTAGTCTTCCCTCGGCACTTTGTAGTTGCTGCTCTAACGTTTCAGTCGTCGAACCAAGCTGCAAAGAAAGGGGTCGGAAATGAGTGACTTCGTAACCACAAAGAGAGAGGGGGTTTTAGAAAATATCAAGATCCTGGAGCTCAAGAATCTTGATGTTTTGGAGCACGCTGCCTTCAAAGAGAGGGGGATCAATTGCTCCTGGAGCTGCTCCAGATCTTGCACTGGTCCTGGAGCACGCTGCCTGTGAATATCCCCCGCGCGCGCGCAACACTCGAGCGTTACAGTGTGTTCTTTCAATAGTTGGGCGGTCCGCGCGTTACGGCAGTTCCACGCTGTAGGGGGTGCCTGTTGCTGCAGTGCCCTGTTGTATCGATCAGGGAGTTGGCATGGAGTGAGGGAGAGCAGTGTTTAGGGTTTTGGTTTGGTTTGGGTCACTCATCTGGGACTATAAACAGTCACACAGCCAAGTCTCGCCGAACAGGCGAGACAGCATAGTGCACATCCTTTCGGAATCACCACCAGATCGTCTTCTGTCTGTCGTCGGTAAAATAATATGGAATAATACTTCTAAATCATATAACTAAAAACTTCTCAGTCACTCAGCAACATTGGAATAATACCAATAAAATTCTTAGGGGTAATCAATAATAAGATACACAATGAATGGTGACATAAAAACATTAACAAATTATCAATGAACGGATATGGAATGAAATTGAAAACATTGAATCAGTTAATGGATTGTGATAATCTTGAAACAAGAAAATTTTGTGAGCGAGTACATTTGATAAGCTGAGAGTTTGACGGCCAATTTTGCCGAGGCAGATTCTTGTACCTTAGTGCACACGAGCCTGCGAGTGCCACTAATTGTTACTACCTCACGAGCCTGCGAGTGATTTGGTAACGAAATAACCCCTTGCCAGTAGTGCGACTGAAAGAAAACTTTTAGTGCGTAACATTAGAACGAATTCATGATAAGGTAGCAGGCATGAGTCATGAAAGAAATCTTTTCTTTTCATAGCGGTTGAAAAGTAAAATTTATTCCAACACAATAGCAAGAAAAATATATAAATTCAAGAACATATTTCAAAGGCATTGTTCATATATATGCACACTACAAATCGCAACGCGTATCTTTTCATTTATATTTTAATAATAAGTTCATGCGTTGCCTCGCTACATGACATTTGTCTCATGATATTTTAATTGATGCACCAACCACGTACTTGCCTTGCTCGAACCCGTTTTCCGTGCCCCGCTAGAACCTTTATAACATGACTTACCACTTGGCAATTCATTTCTTCTTTGAATGAATCATTAAAAAAAATCTACACAATCGTCCACAACTGATTTTACAGTATGCTGATCATCACTGGTCTACTGTTTGGGCTTTGTGGCACGTATTTTGTACCAGAGAACTGTCGGATCAAGGCAGATAGGGGATTCCTCAAAAAGAAGTGCGACCCAGCTGGAGTTTCTGGTGTTTCTGAAGTGTACAACTTGTATCAATGTCATAACTCAGAAAACTACTACTACTCCATAGTTTCCATTTCCTACCGCTCCGAAACTTGGTATCTCAATTCAACCTGTCCTAACGACCGGATCTCCTATGATTTGTGTGGGTACCTGGACACTGATCTCTCGACTGTTGGAGGTGTGGGTCCGATATGTGGTATATTCGGTTGTTCAAAACCAGTGCTGGTTCAACCCCGACTAGTCAGCGATATGTGCTCCTTTAACAGCTTTACATGTCAAAATATTCAATCTGTCATCTCGGAAGAGTATTGCCAGAAGAAGGGGGTCTATAAATGTGATGGGGTATGCAATTCAGTCAATTGTCGCGACGAAGAATACTGTAACGGGTACACCTACGGGATGAAGTGTGGTGTAACGCACAAAACCCCCACCGATATTTGTTTCTTTGTGTGGCCATGGGTCTGCAGATCAGGACTTGAACATGTGGTAAATACTTCAGCAGCAAACAGATGTCATGATAGAGAGGATGGTACAAATAACTGCCCAAGTTTGCTGTGGAAGACCATGGGAGAGGATAGAGAGGTTCCTCTTTTCAACTTTACCCGGTGTAGTACTATCATGTGGAGTGCTGAAATGGGGTATATCATCCCTCCGGAATATGTGAGGGAGAGGTACAGTTACTTTCCCATTTGCACTAACTTCATGGATCAAACGAACTGCAGTGACCCAGACAGGGTTGCCCTTTACTGTCCCATCAATGGTTACAATTCGAGCGTTGCAAATTTAATGGTGTGCGGAGAACTCCAGGAAAGCTTGTGTGATGATGGTCTTGATACGCTATGCGTCCAACCATCAAAGCAGTGCCGAATCCACAAACACCAGCTGTGCGATCTAAAATCGGACTGTGCCCGTTCAGTTGATGAAAGGCAGTGTGATAGCGTCACTGCTAAAGGGTGCCGGAGAAAGTTGAGACCGGAGGAAGGGGTCACTTCAATACCCATAGCATGGCTGATGGACGGTGTAGTGGACTGTGTGGATGGAGAAGATGAGGTGGAGGGGAACTGGGAGAAGTGTGGGAGTGGAATCTACACGAGGTTCGTGACTGGAAATAGCGTGTGTGAGGATGTGTTTGTTTGTCGGTTCGGTCCCACAGCTATTATACCCCACAAGTTGTTATGCGATGGGATAAACACGTGTGGTAGTGAGGATGGGGTTTGCAGGAAGCATGTTACGATTGTATTTCAAAGGTCCATGAAACGAGCTTCTGACGCATGGGTGAAGCATGTCGCGTTTTGCCAGCTTGGACTTGAGAGAAGAATAACTGAGGATTGCAGACCAGTTCAATTCACCCCCGTACAAAAAGGATCTATTTTCGGCGTTGAAAAACTTCCCGTCATCCATCTACCGGATTCGGTGAGTAGCTGTAAATATTTCTACGGTGAGCAGTATGTTTATCTGGCGTGTAGTGGTCGTTGCGGGAACGCAGTGGGGTGCCCCCTAAAAAGCACACCCCTCAAAACAAATTCGTGCCCCGACCAATACAAGAATCGAGTTTACACACTTTTTAAAGAGACCTCCCTCACCTTCGTCCTACGTCAAGAGGACCATTTTGTCCAGGAGCTGTTCGAGTGTGATAACGGCTGGTGTCTAGAGTACGAGAAAGTCTGCAATCTGGTGGACGATTGTGGCGATGGGAGTGACGAGGGACGATGTATCAACCATTTCAAGTGTCTTAAAACCAGACAGTACCTTTCTCTGGACAAGAAGTGTGATGGTGTGATTCACTGCTCTGATTACTCTGATGAGTGTAACAAGGATTGCTCCAAGGCGATACTGACACCCCTTCTTAAAGGTATTGCCATAGCTTTTGGTCTTATCGCCACGTTCCTGAACATCTGGACACTGTTTCACAATTTGAAGGACATCATAGTCGGGAAAATGAATCAGATAGCTCTCACTAACCAGGTCCTGGTGTCTATGGTTTGTGTCGGTGATGCCATGACAGGTGTCTACCTTCTTCTCATCACTTTCTCCGACATTGTCCAGGGCGACAAGTACTGTGTTAACCAAACCACATGGCTATCCGGATGGCCGTGTGACGCACTCGGCATTCTAAGTACTTTTGGAAGCTGTATCTCCGTTTATTCAATGACCTTTCTGAGTATCAGTCGGGCCGTGGGGATCAGTAGAAGCCTTCGTACTCAAACCCTGCCCTGTGGCCCCTTCAAACTGGCTCCCATTCTAGGTATATTCGCTGTAGCAATTTCTAGTCTACCCGTGATCTTAACCAAGGCTAACAGCCGTCTGGAGGATATGTTTGTAAATGGCCAAACTTGGAGTAAGCAGCTTAAGTTCTTTGTGGGTGTCCAGGGGAAAGAAGGAGGTTCTTGAGGGGTACTATGGACGGTTTCTGAAGATCAAAAGGGACATTGAGGTCATGAGGTGGGACAAGATAACTTCTTTAGTTCGTGGCATGTATACAACAGACTACGGAAACTTGGAGGGACTGAGTAATTTAGTTGGTTTCTATGGTAATGAGGGGGTTTGCCTATTCAAATACTTTGTCCTCCCCGATGACCCCCAATTTTACTTTGTCTTTGCCTTCAAAATGCTCAACATCTCCTGTCTGGCTATAATTTGTTTCTGCTACGCTGTAATTAATTACTACACAAAGCAGAGTGTTCAGAGGTTGATGGCAGCGGCACCTGCCGGAGAAAACCATGTCAACCCGGCGATGAAAAAACGTCTCAAACAACAACAGAAGACCCAAAGAAAAGTCACCCTCATCATTGCGACAGATTTGATGTGCTGGCTACCCATGATGATCACATCCTGCTTCCACATGGCAGAGGTGATTGATGCGACTCCGTACTACGACATATTTTCTGTCATCCTCCTACCAATCAACTCAGTGTTGAATCCCGTGTTGTACAGCGACAAAGTTTACAGCATGACAAAAAGTTTGGGAGCTGGCTACGATTATATCCGGGCCAAGATGAAACGGGTGGTGCCAGTTTTTGAAATGGAGATGTATGATCTACCTCGCCTTCCCCCTACAGCCTTCCCCCTACTGCTCCTGCTGCTGCTATTCCTACGGTTCCACCACCTGCTGCACCTACTCTTCCTGCCGAATCAACAGGATCCGCGGTATAGCAGAGCATTGGTATGACTTTGAGAGACTAGCAATAGTGTTCAGTGGGGTGGATACGTTTTAACTTTTTTTTGCATACTTTTTTCTGCTTTACTTTGCTTTTTATTTGTTGTATTTATCTCCAATAAGCTGTCCAAGATGTTTTCTCTGTTTTATTTCTGAAAAGATACCGCCTTTTTATTGTGACTAGGGAGTCCCAAACACGCCCTCTACGTTAGTTGGTAGTTTGTAGCTCTGCATAAACGTATTAGTGGGACGCCTTATTACTTATAAGTGTGACCGGTGCGGCCTTTACTACGTTCGGGCAGATGCCTATCCTCCAGACGCAGCAACCCCGATAAAAACGACGTAATCCGGCCCCTTAATACCCGCAATTCTAACAATGAGCCCTCTAGTACTGCACGTGCAGTTCAAGACAAATCCTCTGTAACAGTTGGGGTGAGGGGTGTCTACTGTCTAGCGGCATTCAAAACATCCCCAACTGGATGGTCTGGTGCTTTCAAAAATACCGTCCTCCCTTGTTTCGACACGATGTATCCCCAATGATTCGTTCGAACCCAATTGTTCTCTGCATTATTTGGAAAAGCTCCACGTGAGAGAAGGTCGAGCAACCAATGGTGTATTTATAATGCGGGGCTAAACTTGTAAACTTATAACAAGCCTCTCTCTGTTGTTTGTCTGTTGTATGCTTCCAAATATTACATCATATTATGGCGGATACCAAATCAATGATACGACGTAACCCCTCCCTATTAGTCCAACAACAATGAACCCCCCTGTCCTGTTTTGCAATACGTTATCTGAGTATTTCCTATTGTAAATAGCGACATATATTCAACGGAGCATTGAAAATCAAGAGAGAAAGGGAGAAAGTCTTCCGGTATCCCCGATTATTGGAATTCTGGGCTCCAATGACGAGAGACCAGCTACTCAAACCTGTGGTTATAAAAGACTCGGTCCGCCAGTCCAAAACTACCATTTGAACAATTTGTATCTTTTCTGCACCTTCTATAAATCATGTTGATACTTGTTGTAACGTTGTTGTCATGCCTCACCGTACTTTCTCATTCTTCTCCAGGTAAAGTATATTATAAGAAAGTTGGAGGGTCAAATATGTTTTATATGTCTGTTTATGCATGCTTAGAATCACTATCTACTCGTACGACGTGCAATAAGTTATGATATAGCACGATCTATTATAATTATATTTTGTTTCAGTGGAACCCCGAAATAAGAGGGACAAAACAACGTGCCCTAAAGACATGATTCACTTTGGTAGTGGCATTCTGAACAATATACAGACAGATCTGACACAGGTACAAAATTAGCTTTCCGCGTGCGAATGGTAGTCTAAAAACGAGAATGATAATAAACTAATGGATTTATTGAACTGATTGTTTTTCAGTATACTGTTAAAGGCATTACGAAGGAGATGGCTGAAATTTTGGATGCAAAGAAAGTTTTTGAACAGGGCCAAGGTTTTAAATCTCCTCCTAAGAACCAAGGTAAGGAGTGATATATATAATCTTTATTAATTTCTATAATTTTGTTGTCATCGAAACTTTTAATTTAACTATTCATTTTTTTTAGTTGCTATGAAAATAGCAACAAAAGTATTGTAAACAAACGAAAACTCCACAGGACTAGATGTGTGCGAGTTTGAGGTCAGCAATACCTACCCCTATAACTTGTTTCCACCCTTCATGGAGGTTGGATCCTGCAAATCCCCATCAAACTTCTCCGGCACACTGAGAGAGTAATACCCCGAAATTCAAAAAAAGGTGAGAATAAGAGGGACAAAACAACGTGCCCTAAAGACATGATTCACTTTGGTAGTGGCATTCTGAACAATATACAGACAGATCTGACACAGGTACAAAATTAGCTTTCCGCGGTTTGTTTTTGTGCTTGAAAAACATTTAGAACCTTTTAGGAAATAGCAGTTATCATCATAGAAAATTTTGTTATGTTCTAATCCCTCCCTCATTTAGAACCTTTTAGGAAATAGCAGTTATCATCATAGAAAATTTTGTTATGTTCTAATCCCTCCCTCATTTAGAACCTTTTAGGAAATAGCAGTTATCATCATAGAAAATTTTGTTATGTTCTAATCCCTCCCTCATTTAGAACCTTTTAGGAAATAGCAGTTATCATCATAGAAAATTTTGTTATGTTCTAATCCCTCCCTCATTTAGAACCTTTTAGGAAATAGCAGTTATCATCATAGAAAATTTTGTTATCATCATACTAATAGAAAATTTTGTTATGTTCTAACCGTCCCTCGCGGGGCGTGCGAATGGTAGTCTAACTTAAAAACGAGAATGATACTAAACTAATGGATTTATTGAACTGATTGTTTTTCAGTATACTGTTAAAGGCATTACGAAGGAGATGGCAGAGTTTTTGGATGGAAAGAAAGTTTTTGAACAGGGCCAAGGTTTTAAATCTCCTCCTAAGAACCAAGGTAAGGAGTGATATATATAATCTTTATTAATTTCTATAATTTTGTTGTCATCGAAACTTTTAATTTAACTATTCATTTTTTTTAGTTGCTATGAAAATAGCAACAAAAGTATTGTAAACAAACGAAAACTCCACAGGACTAAAGGTGTGCGAGTTTGAGGTCAGCAATACATACCCCTATAACTTGTTTCCCCCCTTTATGGAGGTTGGATTCTGCAAACCAAAATCAAATTGTATGTGTTGGAATAACTGTTTATTTATTTGTGAAATTCTCCGAAGGAATTTTGTTTACATAGTTAATATTTTTAACATAGTCAACTAAATTAACTTGACAACTTTATGTTTTTAACATAGATAACATTCATCATCAATTTCAGTTCCCGGAATCGAATGCAAGGATCTAACGAGGCACATAGCAGTTTTGAAGGAGTGCAGTGAGAAACAAGGTGAATACGTGGTGGGTGTAATGGAAGTAACAGTGGGATGCACGGCCTTTTTTAGCAATGAAGTGGAGGAATTGAAAGTTGAGGATAGTTTTCTGTTTGCTGCCCAGAAGGGATATGGTGAGAACGTTGCTGGCCAGGAAAAGAAGGGGTACGGTGATAATGTTGGAGTAAAAAAGCAATGGAAGGCGAGAGTGAGAGGTCGGGCTGTATAACCCATACGTGTATTAGGACTGAGCGGAATATGAACTAAAAACACTACTATTTGATAGGATTACATAGGACTACAATTTTAGAATTGTTATATTATTGTGTGTTATTTGTTCACTAGATCTATAACCTATATGTTATATTATGACATTTAAATTGCATTTATAAATTCGTATATAATTTGTCTTTGTCCCAATAATGCAACTAAGCTCAATCAATCACATATAATCATAGATGTTTATCAGCCAATCAGGGACTAGTATTCCCTGATTCATCAGAACTATACAACTAAAAAAACGGTCAACTTATATCTAGATGATTCATACATCTGTTGTCTTCTGTTCTGAGACTGAAGACAAAAGAGGTATGAAGGGGCGAGAAAGGGACTCCTTAGTTACCACATACCCTGGTTGGTAAGGAGGTTTTCTGAGTGTACCCCTACATGGTTTAGTAACAAACAAACAGACAAACAAAAAACATACCTCTTTTGTCTTGAGGTCACCATCCTCCTCCTCATATTGATAAGGTTCAACTGAGGACCCGGGAATATTAACAACAGCCCCTGCTAGTCCATTACCAGAGACATACCGTCTGGGAACAATCTTGGCAGGACTTGATGTATCCAACTTGATGTATCCTGAGAAGGAGTTGGTTACGAAGTCACCCCTGTTATTAATTTGCTTTTGCGGAGGGGTTTATCACTCCGCTCTTATATCTCTCTCCTTGTCAAAGGAGCAAACTCAACATGCTCTCTCCCGGTTAAAGTAACAAACTCCTATACCAGCAGTCCTGCTCTCCTCCTAGATAAAGTAACAAACTTACCCAACTCTCTCCCAGTTAAAGTAATCTCTCACCCTGCTCTCCCTCTAGGTAAAGTAACAAACTCACCCTGCCCAGTTACTCACCATATTTTTCTCGGGAGCAGGTCGGATAGTTCCTATACCAGCAGTCACGCTGGCATCCACGGTATCACTCAGGGGCATGGACAAAACCGCGTTGTAGTTATGTGTCTGAAATTTGGGACTTCATTAAAAAATGAAACATGTTACTCAAACTCTAGTTTCCTCGTACCAGCTGGGTTTGGGCGAGTCACCAAGTTCCCTCTCTCTCACTCTCCCTCACTCCGAAGGTTCCTACAATTTCCTACAATTCAGGACCCGACCGAAATAAGAAAACGACTAATTAGAACTCTTTTTTAGGTCACGTGCCCGCCAATCAGGGACCAGTATTTCCTACAATTTCTTACCGTGTTATTGGATGGTTGCCAATTCTCGGGGAGAGAGAACAAACTATCCACCCTCACGGTCATGGTGTTACTATTCTCTAGAACGGCAGAGCTGATCAGCGGTTTAGTGGTGGTAACCTCAACTTGCAATTCAGGCTGTTGGGGAATAAGATATCAGAGGGGGGGGGTTTATAATTGTGCTAATTTAGGAATCTTATACTCATGTAAAAATACCACCTCCAAGAGACAAACATAAAGGCCAGATGGAGATAATAATAATTAAAACGTGCTAATATTTCATGAACATTAAATTAATTAAGTTAATTAATTACGTTAATCACCTGTTGAATGTTTTGTCCGGTGTTAGCTGCCACTGTTTCAGCCGTGGTCCCACTGTGGATTACAACATTCTTGGAAAATGAGTCCTCACCTGGGCAGATATAGAGGATAATTAGTGGCAAAATGAGTTCTCGCATGACCCTTATTCCCATATAAGCGATTCGCCAGATAATCCCCGGCGCAGTTTTAGTAAGGGGCCATTCAAAAAGGACATCCATGATCGGCTACCATCTCCATACTTCCTTTTTGAATAGTCCCTAACAAGACCAGAGGGAGCTTGATTATTATACCCCGTGAGGTGTGATAGTTGAATGATAGTTGTGCGTCTGTGCGTTGCTAGGCCCAAGTGGAGATAAATAAAAACAAAAATTGTCTAGCCGACTCTAGACCCTTTTTAAAAACTAGTGTCGTAATCTAACGCAGCATTATACTTTCTTATGCATTTCTCCCTCTGCATGCACTCCCGCTCTATTCGTTACTCTCCCCTCTGTCTCTCTCTATCTTTCTTTCTTTCTCTCTCTCTCCCTCCCCCCTCTCTCTCTCACACACTGTTCGATAGTCGCTCCTCCCCCACGTCAGGAATTGTGTGCCCCTTTAAAAAATATCTCTTGTCGTGACTTTTGTCATGCTACAGTATATCAGCATAAACGGTGGATAAAGATTCGGTGCCTGTCGTCGGTCAATATCAATTGGCTAAATTGCATATAATATCCTATCATATCCTATCGAGAGTGAGCAGTATTTATAATAAATCTTCTGAGAAACCGCAATCGAGAGAAGAGGGGATTGAGAGAGAGTCACTGTACCACGAGAAAGAGACGCATAGCATTCGCTAGAACTGATCAGCTTGTTTTCTATTTCTTTGCCAATGAATTTTTTTCTTATTCAACCTTTTTAATTCAGCCAGCATTAGGAGATTTTGTTCAGCTTCCCAAGAAATGTGTTTTGTCATTGCTTGCACGTGCTGTTGGACACATGATGATAAAATGAACAGTCGCCAGAGAGAGAGAGACAGAGATACAGATAGAGAGGAAGAGCGAGAAAGAGAAAGAGAGAGAGAAAGAGAGAGGGGGGGAGAGAGAGAGGGAGAGAGAGAGAGAGAGAGAGAGAGAGAGAGAGAGAGAGAGAGA
>AVPN01000723.1:10195-22018 GCA_000695325.1 Pleurobrachia bachei
TTCTCCCCAACTAACTCTCTCTTTCTCCCCAACTAACTCTCTCTCTCTTTCTCCACAACTAACTCTCCCTCCCTGTATTTTCGTCAACAGAAGTGTCTGTGTGAACTGTGACATGAGTTTTTTTGGTGCAGCTTATTATATATGGTACTGCTATTACAGTAGTAGTATGACCTAAATTTATTGTGTTTTTGGCATTCTATCACCATGTTACACACTTCCACCAACATACCAACTACTAACTCACCCCATTTTCTCTCTCCTCCTAGTAGTACTATTCCCGCCATCTAGCTGCACTCTGCAGCCACTGTCAGAGCATTGGCCCAAATCTCAGAGCACTGACAGTGCAGCCACCCACCATGCAAGCTTTAGTATCATCCTCCCTATCTCAGTTCGTCCACCTCTCCACCCTCAGGGCGAGCTTCAAGATGGAACGAGCCAATTCCTTCTCCTCCAACTCGTTCAGTGGCCCAACCTTCCGGGGCCTCCAAACACGTAGGGAGGAGAGACGCAAGTTGAAACGCAGCAAAGTGGACCTTAAGACGAGGATCAAGTACCATGTGACTGTCACCGCAGCCACTGCTCTCACCAAGATGGGAGAGATACTGAGGGTTTTTAAACTCTGTGATAAGAGTATCCATGAGGTTGAGGGACATTTAGGATCGAGTGTGTCAGCGTATTTCAAAGTGTTAGCATGGTTACTGAAGATCAACCTATGGTGCATGGTTGTAGCAGTTTCCTTTGTGTATATCCCGGAAGTGGTTCTAACCAGTGGGCCTAACAACACGACCTACAATAGTGACTCTGGACATGAAAACGGGACGGGTAGCTTGCTTCAAATATTTACTGGATCAGGCTGGATGGAGAAGACACCTCTTTTTGTTGGTTGGTACCGGAGAGAAGGAAGCACGGACTTTAACCTACCACTCTCTTACCTTTGTGCAAGTGTCAGCTATTTTCTCCTCTCTCTGTTCTTCATGAGTGGAAATCTTCGTAACTTGTTCATGCAGAGCGCAAGTGAGCAGGTCGGATCCTCTGTTTACAGTGAGCTGGTGCTAAAAGGCTGGGATTTCACCATCACAACTACAACTGCAAAGAAGCTTAAAGCTCATACCCTGTCAAAGTCGCTAAGGGAGCAACTCAAAAAGGACGAGGAGGGTGAGGGAGATAGATCGCTGTCTGTCCGAATTGCAGTCTTTGTTCTGCGGTGTGTGACGAATCTGATTTGTATCGGCTCAATCGGCATCTTTTTCTACTTCTACTACACCCAATTTGCAACGGAACGTTCGAACAATAACTCTCAGACTTCCTGGTCAAATTACTCTGCTTCAGTCACTATTTCCCTCTCCAACATATTCTTCCCTATCATGTTCAAACTGATTGGGTATGTGGAGGTGTATCGGTCCCCCAGTACCCGACTACTTGTAACCATGGGACGATCCTTTGTAATGAAGTTATTCAGTATTTGCACCATGTTGTTTACTGTTTACCAGACAGTTAAACCTAGTGGAGGATCCCTAAACCACACCCACCATGTGGCCAACTACCCGTGCTGGGAAAACTTCATGGCAACTAAACTCTACCAGATGTGTATTATTGATCTGTTGATATCCGTGGGAGCGATTGGAGTGAAACTCTTTGCTCGGTGGTCAATCATCCAATGTATAGTTGGGTTAAAACTCGCCAAACGAAGGGACGTAAACCCAGAGTTCGAGTTATGTGAGGAAACCCTGAGGTTGTGCTATAAACAGATGCTCCTGTGGTCTGCCTACCCCCTTGTCCCTCTCCTAACGATCCTTGGAGTTCTTGAGATAACATTTTTCATCTACGTGAAGAAGGCAATTGTTCTCAATACTATCCGAATGACTGGAGCGATCGTACTGACTAGCAAGACTATAAATGTGGTTAATTTC
Organism: Pleurobrachia bachei; assembly: GCA_000695325.1. Lineage (NCBI taxonomy): Eukaryota > Metazoa > Ctenophora > Tentaculata > Cydippida > Pleurobrachiidae > Pleurobrachia > Pleurobrachia bachei. The sequence continues at coordinate 12,106 of AVPN01000723.1, forward strand.
CTGTTCGTGCTGTCTCTCCTGGCAATATTCATTTTCTATGGACTAATCATGGTTAACCTCCAACCCTCTCTTGACTGTGGTCCGTTCCGTAATATGACGTGTTTTGGGGACCCCATTAACGAGCTCCTCGATCAAAGTGGGGTAACGGGTAGATACCTTCTCTTGCTCATAAAATCAGTTCCAGCTCACATTATAATAACCGTTATTGTCACCCTGGTTATCTACTACTACAAGTGCTTGGCTAACTCCCGGGCGTTGACCATCGATCTGCTGAAGGAGCAGGTTATGAATGAGAGACACAACAAGAGGTTGACCCTGGCAAGAATCAGAAAAAGGAAGATTAACAATTGTGAACCCCGGCCATCAACACACCAAGCACCGGGGACGCTTTCTAAACAACAGGCAATTGAACGGGTCCACAAGTTTGCTAATCCGAGATTTGAAAAGCAGAACAGTCGGAGGTCTTTGTTAGTGACTGTAGAGAATACGGGGACCGCCAAAAAAGGGACAACACGAGTTTTGATGCCTCGAAAAGACACAATAATTGAACAAATACCAAAAGTTGCGATGGAAATTGTAAGCTTTACGGTGGGGGCTTGTACATAAAAACTAAAAAGCATGGTTTGTTTTGAATTTCAGAAGTTTTTATTATCTCCACAGATTGGTTGTTTTACACTTTTGTACTGATTACTGAAAACGAACCGGGGTGGCAAAAATTTCCTGGCTGCGACAATCGAAAACCGAACTGGGCATGTAAACAATGGTTAGCCAACCGTAGACATCGCGATCGACATAATGAGTATTGATTAATTTGGATGAGATGATGGAGGCTGGTGGGGTAGTTTATCTGTTTGGTTTCATTGTTCACACCAATGGTGTTGGTGGGTGTGACATGACATCGAAGACGCTCATTTAGACGTTTCGGCTGTACGGCCATTATCAATAATGCTCAATAAATAGTTTTACGTTGTACTTGTAGTTGATGAAAGTTTCAAACTTTCATCAACTACAACGTAAAACTATTTATTGAGCATTATTGATAATGGCCGTACAGCCGAAACGTCTAAATGAGCGTCTTCGATGTCATGTCACACCCACCAACACCATTGGTGTGAACAATGAAACCAAACAGTATTGATTAACTATTGATAAGGGCAATATAGGTTCGATGGCTGATAACTGATAACGAAACGAACATCGGACAGATGACGAAATTTTGACGTCGAAACAAAAGCGAGATTTGTTGTGACAAAAGTTTTGAATCAGATCAAAATCTGGATTTAGCTCTGCGCGGCGTGCGCGTGCCATTACGAAATGTTGACAAAGTGCACTTTTCATAATAAAGTTGCGCGCGCACGTGATCGATTCCATGGCAACGAGGTCAAATCTACACCACCTCCACTTGACTTTGCGTTGCCCTCTTGCTTGACGTTTCTAGTTTCTGAATGACGATGGTCAGTGATATCACAACATGTTTAAATTTTGATCAAGCATGCTAAAAGGAAGGAAACTCAGTAATTCGAATTTAGTTGTGTGTGTTTCGAGTAGTTCCGTGTGTTTCGAGTAGGGACTTGGCCTTAGCTTGCTGCCAACGTCACACTAAAAAGCCCAGATCTTACAAATATCAGTCTAGTTATATTTTCAGTCTTCACTAAAGTACACTGTATGAGGAGTTATTAGTCCAGTTCCTTGCAATTCGGTTGGTATGATTATGAATCAATCCCTGGTTTTCTTTCTAGGCTACATATTTTGTACTCTGTACTATATTTAGTGGATGCAACAGCTGCTTTGTCGCATTAAATTCGATCATCCTGGTCTCATGTTACTCATACCCTAGTATGTGACTTTCTAATGTCAGCGTATTGGCATATTATGAATATGAATTGTCCATTTCGCATGGAAAGAACTTTAATACTACTTGCTGTAGATCTTTATTGCTTGAGGTCGTCTAGTCCTTCAATCCATATTTGGCATAATCATCCCTCGTGCGCCCTCGGATTACCTTACTCTTATAACCTGCTATTACTGAGTTCTAAAATTATACTGCAGTGGTGATATTGCTTGTTGCCCCGGGGTAACCATGGTTACCATGTGGGGCAACTCACTAAAACTAGTATCATGTATCGCATGTTCTAGCCCCCTGTCCAATTACTACCCACTTACTGCACTACTAGCTGCACTCTGTCGTTGTAGTTGTTGGGACAATGAAACACATTGCGATGCGTGAGTGTTTGTGACGTTTTGTGACTTAGTTTAATTGTAGTCGATTGATCGATGCTTGATTACCAATCAATTACTTGAACTCCAATGTCTCTATTGATCTGATTCTTTTCGTTCAGTATTGATTATTTTCCATTTATCATTCATCCCAATTTTGTGTTTATTCCGACACATGTTCCAAAGTATTTTCACACCATACCAAATCCTGCAACAGTTCGCACCATCTTTTAATCAGAAAAAGTTTCACTTCATAATTCACATATCCATTTACCCACTCACACCTATTACCAGTTTACATGTCTCTAATCACACCCACTCACACCCATGTCTAGTACCAGTTTACATGTCTAGCTCGGTGAGTGTGACGAACCTTACATTTCCACCCTCCCTCTCTGCCTCCCACCATGCCACCCTCCACATTCCACTCGAGCAGTCCAGCACTGAAGAAGAAGAAGAGGCTTCCTCAACCTCTAAATCAGTATCATGCACCTCATCATCAGGTACCATACATAGCCTCACAGATCGATACATTCAATGTATTACATTGACATGTTCCCAGTCTTTCGGCTCTCACACTGGGTCGAACGACAGACTGCGTAGCATGGCAAGTAAGAGATACATTATCCGGGAGTCGGCACCCGAGTAGATTTTATAGGCACAACCCACACATAGTCACACATACAACTCAAAAATTCACACATGAGTCATGACTAATCTCCACGCGTATCTCGATTATCTAATCCATGTGTGCCGATAAACATGTAGTGTTATGTCCGGTACTGAAAGTACTAGAACCTCCTAATGACCGACACGGCTGCACCCTACTACGACGACGATTCTTATGAGGATGATTTTACAGATGAAGAAGATGAGGATGATAGAGGTAGCAGTAAGGGACCTACACTAAATAATAACCAACCCTCGGCCCCTCCCGTGAAGAAGAGGAACGCTTTCGCGGGGTCAACCAGGCAGAGCAGCATACGTTCAGGTGAGCGGTGGCAACAATAGGTGGGGGGAGAGTCTGAACATGGGGTTAGAAATTGAATAAGGGGGGTCTATGATGAATTGGTTGAGGAGCTAGTGATATAGAGCTGGTGATGGTATAGGAACTAACGAATTGTTATTCGACTTCGAGAGAGGGTTTAGTTGTGTTAATAGGGAATATCGGATAACTTTGTTTTTGTCGTTGCTATTTTTTGGGTCCCCATAGCAACCCCTAACATCTGTCACTGATCATGTTCCGAGGGGGTTCCGATGGTGCGTGTGTGCGTGCATGTCCTAGGAGAGAGAGACATTCTCAATTTATCGGTAAATCGATCACCTGCTCCCTAACTTGGTTATCAGTCTCCCCCTCTCTCTCTCTGTCTCTCTCTCTGTCTGTCTCTCTCTCTCTCAATCTCACACTGGTTACTGTGTTCCCGATTTGTGTATCAGTCATCACCAATCGGTTGCCATGGCTACAGATATAACGCTTGCATGCATGGTTCATTTTGCACAAAAATACAAAGTAACTTGTTAATGGGGACCACCAATGGTAATACCACTCGATATCCTTGCTTCATAGTGACCTCTTATAGGCTTCTCCCTCTTTCTCTCTGCATTTTATATCCCCTCTCTCTGTCCCTAGGTTTCTCGCATTTCTGTAATTCGATTCAGCATACAGCTCCTCACCCCTTGCATCTCCCTAGCAACCCTCGGTCATTTCTATCTTCTAGTTTTAGCAACTCTATTTTTGTAACAACTGCAATATGCTGGCGCTCAATAACGTCAGTGTCACGGATCAGACCGCCCAACCTAAATCACGGGATATCGCTGATTGGCCCTTGCTGGACAGCCGTGGGAACAGTCTGGACGACATTGGACGGCCCAAAAAGCAGCCAGAACGAAATGCCATCAGCAACTGGGAACGGCAGCGGACCCCAGAGACAGATGATGAAAACCCTAAACCCCGTGCTGCTGCACCGAGGATGCTGATGGATGATGGTGCCCAATCTGACGAGGACGAATTGAGTGATGAGGATGATGACCTTGATGGAGAGGAGGAAGAAATGAGGAATGTGATCCGGAACAAAATGGGAAATCCAGACCGGAATTACATGTATCCGGAGCATGCCCCGGCGAGAAGTGACCCTGCTAAACCTCCAATGCTAAAGTTCAAAGCCAGTTTGTTCAGTAGAAATGTATTGGTTGTCAATAGGGCGCTCAAGAAGTTTATGAATAAGGGAGAAGAGGGGAGAGAGAAGAGAAAGAAACTGCCCGAGGAGACACCCAGAGAAGACATGGAGAGAAGTGATTCGGACCAGAACAGCGACCACGGTTAATAAAACTAGCTCCACGACTTCATAGTTTGATAAATTTAGTGTTTTTATAATTCCTTAATTCCCCAGATCGGTGAGTGTGACGAACCTTACATTTCCACCCTCCCTCTCTGCCTCCCACCACGCCACCCTCCACATCCCACTCGAGCAGTCCAGCACCGAAGAAGAAGAAGAAGAGGAGGCTTCCTCAACCTCTAAATCAGTATCATGCACCTCATCATCAGGTACCTCACATACACACATAGAGATCACAGGCAGGAACCGACCGAATCAGGAAATACTGATCCATGATTGGCTGATAATCAGACACGTGTCCTAAATTATGAGTTCTGATTGGCTGTTTACTTGTTTTGGTTGGTTCTTGCTCACAGAGAACAGGTACATAGCCTCCTCACCTAGTGATATCAGAGGGATATCTAGACAGATCAGAGTCCAGAGCGACATTACCCCTGTATATTCTAGACACAAGTCACACATACACATTCTCATACATTCACACATAATACATACAAATCTTATGACTAATATACCCAAGTGTTTCTCGATATTCTAATCCATGTGTGCCGATATACATGTAGTGTTATGTCCGGTACTGGAAGTACTAGAACAGTCTAATGACCGATACGGCTGCACCCTACTACGACGACGATTCTTATGAGGACGATTTTACAGATGAAGAGGATGAAGATGATAGAGGTAGCAGTAAGGGACCAACTCTGAATAACAACCAACCCTCGGCCCCTCCCGTGAAGAAGAGGAACGCTTTCGCGGGATCAACCAGACAGAGCAGCATACGATCAGGTGAGACAACAATAAGGAAGAGTCTGAACATGAGATTGAGAAAGGAGTTCGGAATAATTTAATGAGCTGAGAGTTCTAGAATGAATTGTTTGAGGAGCAACTGGTATTTTACAGCTGAAGATGGTATAGATACTAACGACTTGTTATTTTGGAAAGGGTTTAGATGTGTTACTAGGGAATATCGGATAACTTTGTTTTTGTCGTTGCTGTTTTTTGGGTCACCATAGCAACCCCTAACATCTGTCACTGATCATGTTCCGAGGGGGTTCCGATGGTGCGTGTGTGCGTGCATGTCCTAGGAGAGAGAGACATTCTCAATTTATCGGTAAATCGATCACCTGCTCCCTAACTTGGTTATCAGTCTCCTTCTCTCACACACTGTTCACTGGCTACTGTGTTCCCGATTTGTGTATCAGTCATCACCAATCGGTTGCCATGGCTACAGATATAACGCTTGCATGCATGGTTCATTTTGCACAAAAATACAAAGTAACTTGTTAATGGGGACAACCAATGGTAATACCACTCGATATCCTTGCTTCATAGTGACCTCTTATTATAGGCTTCTCCCTCTTTCTCTCTGCATTTTATATCCCCTCTCTCTGTCCCTAGGTTTCTCGCATTTCTGTAATTCGATTCAGCATACAGCTCCTCACCCCTTGCATCTCCCTAGCAACCCTCGGTCATTTCTATCTTCTAGTTTTAGCAACTCTATTTTTGTAACAACTGCAATATGCTGGCGCTCAATAACGTCAGTGTCACGGATCAGACCGCCCAACCTAAATCACGGGATATCGGACTAACCGGGAACGACCTGTCGGCACCCTTGTCAGACCTGCTGTAACCTCGGCCCAAAAAGCAGCCTGAACGAAATGCCATCAGCAACTGGGAACGGCAGCGGACCCCAGAGACAGATGATGAAAACCCTAAACCCCGTGCTGCTGCACCGAGGATGCTGATGGATGATGGTGCCCAATCTGACGAGGACGAATTGAGTGATGAGGATGATGACCTTGATGGAGAGGAGGAAGAAATGAGGAATGTGATCCGGAACAAAATGGGAAATCCAGACCGGAATTACATGTATCCGGAGCATGCCCCGGCGAGAAGTGACCCTGCTAAACCTCCAATGCTAAAGTTCAAAGCCAGTTTGTTCAGTAGAAATGTATTGGTTGTCAATAGGGCGCTCAAGAAGTTTATGAATAAGGGAGAAGAGGGGAGAGAGAAGAGAAAGAAACTGCCCGAGGAGACACCCAGAGAAGACATGGAGAGAAGTGATTCGGACCAGAACAGCGACCACGGTTAATAAAACTAGCTCCACGACTTCATAGTTTGATAAATTTAGTGTTTTTATAATTCCTTAATTCCCCAGATCGGCGGAATATGAGCAGAAGAGGGGAGGGACGAGTCAAGTCCTCCAAGAGGCGACAACAAAATAATGTCAGGAACCAGATGGCACAGCTCACTGTGAACTACGAGGAACTTCTTAGGGAGAATAAGATTCTAAAACAAATACAGGTAGGGAGTTGGGACGAAAAATAGTTGGCCGAAAAAAAAGTAGCTGCATTTACCCTCTCTCACCGTGCCCGCCGCCCTGAGCTTCTTGTCTTTGTTTCACTTTCTGTGCAAGGGGTTCATCCAAATCATACACTAAATCTCAATAATTGCTTTTAACTTTACAAAGATTCATCACTACCCGCATCTCAGAAACGCCAAGAACGAGAACTAGACAAGTACAATAATGCAGATGAGGACCTACCGAGGTTACTTGATGCCAACAGTTATGAGATAGCCGGCCTGAAGGCCAAGAATAAGCAGTTTTTGTTTGAGAAGAGGGAGATGGATGACAAACTAAGGAGACAGCACCAGGAAATTATGTCGTGAGTAGTTTTATAAATCTAGACAGCTAAAAGAGTAGATGTTGGATGTTGAAATAATGAGATGTGAATATTACCATTTCAAGGCAATTCTCCTTTTCTCATTTTCCATCCAATACATATTTGTCCTTTTTCCAGGTTGAAAGATCAATCAAAGAAGTTGAATGCTCTGATAAATAATAAAAAGTTGGGGGAAAGAGAGAAGTTGGAGATGGAGTTGACGACAGCACGAGTCACTATCGCACATCAAGAGAACAAGATTCAGGTATTACACATTGATTGAAGACAATCATATACCCCAAGTTATGTATAAATATAATGTAAGTACTTGGTAGGTCTATATAATATTTTTTGAGGTTCGATAATTTGTTTTGCAATCTGCACAAACACGTGTGTTCTCTATAATAGATGTACAATTTGTACATGTTGAATGCACCTCTTAAGAAAGGAGTAGGCTCATTCTGAGACAGAGAGGATCAAGAGAGATATCAGAGAAAGGAAAGACTGCAGAGAGAGAGTGAGAGTCTCTCTCTCTCTCTCGCTCTCTCACTCTCTCTCTCTCGCTATCTCTCTCTCTCTCTCTCTTAGAGAGAGAGAGAGAGAGAGAGAGAGACTCTCTCTCTCTTTCTCTCTTCTGTCTCGGGGAGGGTTGAGTCATGTGGTTTGAAGTAGCATGGAAATTAATCCCTCGCGAGTGTCGCAGTAGGGGGGCGTTACTTCAAGGATCTCTGATCTCTTCCTCCCTCTATCGTACCGACACATTTCTATCACTGTTAACTTCTCTCACTCTGATCCCCCTATTCCATGACTCCATCAGTAATGCTTGGTTTCACTTAGGCTATTTTGTAATCCAGCAGCTCCTAGCAGTAGCACTGTCGTTGTTAATGTTATGTACTAAACTGTTAATTTTGATTAATAATCGCGATACATTCCAAACATAGTGGGGGGAGAATTTCTAAATTCCAAACTAAAACCCCCCCCCCTTTGTCTAGGATCTCACGAAGGCCACGGAGATCTACAAAAAGACAGCTGACCGAGAGTCCCGGGGTGGTCAAGTACAGCTGCGAAAAGCCCAGAACAATCTTCGTGACCTTCAGGACGCGTATAATGAGCTGTTCTTAAAATACAAGGTGAGTTGTTACCATGGTTACCAGTTGTTTCCATACAGTGATAAGAGATTTAAATACACACACAATGAATTGGTTCATTGTCTTGTAGTGAGTTGAGATACCTTGCTCAATATCACAGCTGGTACCACTCAGTCATGCATGCACATGTGTGTTTTAGACAAGTGTTTAGAATGATATTACCATGCATCGTGTGTTTGTAGGCCATACACCGCTGTGGTCACATGAGATCTTAGAACATATCTCATGTTCAACTGTTTCTAATAGAATGAGTTGAACATGGGAGATATGATATGCATCCAACACATCTGAAGTCTTCTAGAATTTCTAGAAGACTTCACATTCATACATGTTATAGGATGCATGTTTGGTAACATGTGGCATGTGTTAACAACCGTTGTTTTATGTGATTTTTCAATAGGTGCTTCCTGAATGTTTTCTTGGATTCCAAAGCATTTTCCCTAATTAGGTTTAATTTCCCTGACCACCCTTTCCCACCCCAGGTGAAAGAAAGGGAAGCAGGAAACAACAATATCTACGCCCAGCGAGCTCGTCAACCCTCTAAACGTAGTCGAAGGCCCGGCGGGGACAGTCTTGAGAGATCTGAGGCAGCCTCAACCAACCCTACAACCAGCAAATCTTCCCTCCTGACAACTGCAGGAGAAGATACCAGGAGTAAAATAGAGGTGGCATCGCCACGTGGGAGAAGGATCAGCAAAGAATCTCCCCTCAAATCTGGGTAAGATAGAAGTCATAGTTTAATCACGACTTGATTGTGCTTGAGTGAGATAGCCTCTAAAGTGGTTATTCAAGGTGGTTACCAAGGTTACTAAAGACACAAATCAGGTCTCTAGAAAGGTTAGAGGCTGAGTTAAACGCACTAGATCAACAAGAGGAAGCACTAAACTCAGACTCGGACATCCCCGAAGAAGAAACAGTGAAGGAGAAGCCTGTTGTGGAAATGGTCAACAAACCGAGAGCCAAGTCTCCTTTCAGCTCAGACTCGGAAGAGGTTGGAATTTAACACGTGATTTAGTGATTTGGTTTACCCATACTGCGATATTCAACGATTTTATTCAACAAAATCTTTTCAGGAGACCCCTGCGCCAAGTAAACGAAAGGTGGAACAGAAACCTAGCCCTGCAAGGGACACGGGGGCTGAGGAGAGACGGCTAGCGGAAGAGAAGAGACTCAAAGAGGAGGAGGAGAAAGAGAGGAAGGCTGAAGCTGAGCGTCTAAAAGAAATGGAGAGAAGAAGAGTTGCTGACGAGGAGGCAGAGAGGAAGAAAAAAAAAGAGGCTGACAAAGTGGCTGCTGAAAAAAAGAAAAAAGAGGATGAGGCAAGGCGAGCAAAAGAAGAAGAGGAGGAGAAAAAGCGACATGATGAACAAAAGTTGCTCGATGAAAAACGGAGAAAAGACAACGAAATGAAAGACAAGCTCGCAGCGATGAGAGCCAATGCGGGTGGTGATTTCATGTCACAGTTGAAAGCAAAAAGAAACACACCATCCATTTCTCCCTCCAGCTCACCCGTAAAATCGGACGGCCCCACCTCCCCTGCTGCACCTGC
>AVPN01000725.1:7406-39849 GCA_000695325.1 Pleurobrachia bachei
GGGGGGGGCAGGGTTACTCACTCGGCTTCCCCTTTCTTCTCACCGACCACTAACAAGGTGTTTCCGTTCTCACCTAATTCTTAATAGAACTGAAGCTACTCAAATTGCCTTGTGGGAGAGAAGTTCCGCTTCCCCAGTAGCTGCCCCATTTGATAAATATTTGACCAAGCTCATAGTCTTTAACACTTGTTTGTTTTTTGTGTGATAAGGTTGAGAACTGCTGGTGTTTAAGTAAAATTACACATGGTATTGTTTGATTGTTAGTTGATCGTCAGATGATGGAGATGGTCATTGCCGATGATTGTCGATCAATTTCACCTCATTCTTCACTGATGTTTTTGGCGCTTACCCTATTCTTCACTGATGTCTAGAGAAAAACATAGAGATATTATGAGAGAAAGATATGATAGAGAGAGTATAGGAGATATGCTAGAGAGAGAGAGGAAAAGAAGCTGAGAAAGAGAGAGATGTATATCGAAATATGGAAGCTCAACGTAGTCTCTGTTGGCTAATGCCCCCCTCGCTTGATAATTATACAGGAACACGATGTGTGTTTTGTGACAATTCATACACACAAACACACGCTATTTTGATCGGAGCTATGGCTGTTCGAAGCTATTTAATGATCGTTTGCAATTTGTATCGATTTTGTATTGTCGGATAGTTAAGAGGAAGGAGAAGATCATAGATCGCTAAAGCTGAGAAAAAGACATATGTAGAGAAAAGGAGATAGCTACAGAGGCCAAGGGTCGATTTGTTCCAGACTTTCTAACTATATTTATGTTCAGTTGACAGTTGCTAGTTTCTAGGCTCAGACTTGGTCGTATGAAGTTTGGCTTTTGTTCAATTAATTGGGTGTTGCGATGACATAATATATGTAGAAATGCTTGACGGGGTTTTAATTTTGCTGGCTTCTTTGAAGTTTGACATAAAGTTCAAAAGAATTCCCTCTACCTCTTGTATTTTCCCAACTTCCCACTACATTGTGAGCTCGGTGGGTTGTGATTTGATTATACTCTGACGGAATTGCAGGAGGTTTTTCATTAATGTTGCAGCTCCCTTATTAAACCACAATATGCTCCTTCATTAAAATATCTGCTCCTTCACAAAATCTTTCATTAAGTTAAGTACGATGCATCCAAGGGCAATGTCTTGATTGTTGAGTTGTCCCTGGGCAATGGAAATTATTCCTTAACCAGCTAGGGCCCACTAGACGTGTGCTTTAATCAAAATATTTTCATATTATACATACTTTGTATTATACATGACTGAATTAATTTCATACAAATCTCCAGCCACGGTCAATATTCACTGTCTTCGTTTGTCCTAGCCTGACCATAATCAAGCCCCTGCTGCATTAGCAACAAAGCACCAATCTAGGCAAATATACAACCAGATCAGATATCTAAGTAACGAATTTGACTGTACCAACTTTTACATGACCATCATGTAACGTGTAATCAATTAGTCTTTATGCCTCCCAGTTTTTCTCTACAGCACCAAGCTGTGTTCAACAAACACTAACTCACGCACACCAACTGCATTGTAGGTGACCTGCTTCTAAGCTGTGGGGGCCACGAGAGCTGGCTTTGAGTCGCTTGACACTGCTTTCCGCGCTCCGCTTGCTGCTGTAATAGGAGGAGGAGCTTCAATTCATTCTTTATTGTCAATTGTTTCTTTGTTCCGCGGTTTTACTTTAGAATATTCATTCCTTTTGATGTCTCCTTCCAGCATTCCATGTACTGGCCTTATAATATTCAACTATTGGCCATTTAATCTGCTCAGTGCTCAGGTGTAATTTGGTTTGGTTGATTGAGTACTGAGACGTATAAATTGTGGCTTTGTGAGACTAGAAGGTGCTCTTTATGGTGCCTCCCTCCGATGTGGCTATAAGGCTCTTTATGGTGTTACTTTTCGCATCTCCCCCGGCCCCCCAGGATGCTGTATAATGCTTCTAATGAATGGGTTTATTTCACACTCTCACGTTGCTCCCTTATAGGCTCTTAAAGCAGGCTATAAATACTGATGCTTAATAGAGCGAACCTTTGCAAGCTTGTTCGCATTATATTCAATCAGATTTTCCTGACCGTGTGACCTAGGTGGTCCTTTTTCTCATACTGAAAAGAGTGAATGGCTGAGAGATTAAGCAAGTGAGAGAGATCTATAAGAGTTAGCTTGAAAATGATTGAAAACGGAGCTGTTCGAGCTGTGAAGGATTGTTTAGTGCAGATCGGTTAGTTGGATGAAAACCATCGTGCAGAGGCCGTAGATATAATTGTGTAGTAGTCGAGAGAGTCAGTTGATAGAGAGAAAGATAGATGGAGAGAGGCTCTCTCTCTCTACTCTCTCTCTCTTGATAGAGAGAGAAACACTGCAAAAGATAGTAGAGATTCAGCTGATAGAGAGACCGAAAAAGAGAGATAGATGCTCTCTCTTGATAGAGAGCTGGTTGTCCTTGCTGTGCAGGTCTCGATAAAGTGTGATTGAGTTGATAACAGGCGCCAGGTCACGAGAATCTCGTTAGGCCCCACCGCACACACAGGTCCTTGATCAAGCTATTATGATAACCAGATCGTCCCTAGAACTGAGTTTCGCTGTGATCAGCTGCTCGTTAGGAAATGGAAGAACTTGAGAGACTCCTTCAACAGCTTTTAGGTTTCTTTATCACGTGATCAATTGTTTCTGATTCTCCTTACCTCTTTCTTTACCTGTCTTCTCTCTCTCTCTCTCTCTTTCCCTCTCTCTCTCTATCTCTATCTCTCTCTCTCTCTCTCTTCCTCTCTCTCTCTCTCTCTCTCTCTCTCTCTACCTCCGATGTTCTTCAGAAGATTCCAGCTGAGCATGATAGTGCTGTATGACTATGATGATAGTTAACGGTAGAGGCAATTCCTTTTTTCTGATTACTTTGCATAAGGATTCTGTACGCCTTCGTTCTCTCTCTCCTTCTCTTTCTTTCTATCCTAGTTTCTAACCAACAATATGTCCTTTCACTTTGATTGTCCTTCTTCTAACCGCAGCCATGCGTGACATGCCTCAGGAGCTTATATGTACCTGGTTGCGGCAAGACTGAGCTGCAGTACAATATATCAGTATAATATTCTTTAGAAAGATCGGTAGAAGTTTGGTAGTTGATGAAGATTAACCATGGTGTGATCATCTCACGTTCCCTAGTATTGATGATGAGATACGTGTCTTGGTATATATCTGTTGTGATGATATATGTCTCTGTTTACGTATAAACCTCGTGTATAGTAGCTCATGGGAGATTAATCTATCGGTAGTATCCTTAATCAACTATATCTCCCCTCTCGTAAAGATATATCTATAGCATGGTAGGGGATCACGCGTGTGTGTGTGTTTTACCAGTATACCCATCTCTTGGTTGCTTGTAATAAATTTGTCTCCCCCTCTTTCCAGAAGTAATAGTATTTGGGAAACATGAGAGCGGCGCTTTTTAATAATGTTGTAATTGCGTTTCCGTTTCCCCTATTTTACCCGACAATCACACTTTTCTCCCACACCCTTCTTGTTAACAAGTTGAGATGAGAGTCCATAAACCGTGAGGAATAGGAGAAAAACTGAGAGAGATAGTTTTCCTTAGAATTATGTCACGGCGGGTGGAAGTTTTTCGTGACACCCTGTACGGTCCTTACATCTAGTTGTATCTTGCCGTATCATTAAGTCCTACACAGTTGTCACCAGCTTCTGGAAACTTATTAACTCCCAGCTCACAGTTCGTTTTGCTTTCTCTTATTATAGCTAACAATATCCATTGTAATCAGCACTTGATATAATTGGGATTAACCAACCAACGCTGAAGATAACTGCTCCTTTATCAAGATTTATATCGGCACTACACAACTCCTTCATTAACGCAACTGCCATCTATCCCTCGCATGCCTGGTGTTGGCAGTGAGGGTATGTAATGAAAGATAAGCGCAGCTGGAGCTGTAAGAGCAGCAGTATTTTAACAGGTAGTGGTGGAACATGTCATGGGTCCACCCGACTTCTCTTAGACTCTTACTATTGCCCACCGTCCCTGGACGAGAATCGCCACCATCAAGTCCATGGGACAGGTGAAAACCTCAAGTCGATCCGTGATCCTGATATGATTCTCCGGGATGATCATGCCATCCTCCGGGAGTTGGTTGTTGAGGATGCCCTTGGGCTGCACGAGAGTGTACCTCTAAAACCCGTGTTTAGATCGCCCAATAGCGGCCTCCCAGGAGGAGGAGGCGGGAGTTTCAATAATCGACCACCATATACAATGAAAGCTCCTCCCGGTGGTATGCGGCTAATAGACGCTAAGCAGCTGTTTGAACAGCAGAAATCGGTGGATGTTCGGAAAAGTGACAAAGACGTGGAGTGCTTGTGTTGTACGATCAATGGCACATGTGTGGGTGTGGTGGGGGTGTTTTTACTGTTTGCACTGGCCGCTGCACTCCTTTCAGTCCCCGGGCCTGGCAGAATGCCCGAAACGGTCTCAATTTTCATCCAAGACGAAGCTGATTTTAGGTCAGAATTCAGCTCCGATCCTTATAACGACACTTTTATTGTCCTCAAACATATCCGAACGTATATGAGGCATTCTTTTGTAAGAAGAACTAACATCCCCCGGGCCTTTCTCTCCATAACATTTCGCCTCGGTTATTTCGACGAGTTTTATACGGGTTATGCTGGGACAGTACCACTTCTTTTTGATCAGCTCCCCCATGAGAGTTTCTTCAGACGCAGTAGACAATTTTTTAAGCACATTTATAATCACGGGGGCACGTATTCCCTTCAAGTTAAACCTGAGACAACCACCATAGACATTTCAATAGCCCACGGGGAGTTACGTAGGGTTTTGGTTCTTTTTAACCACTTTTTTGGGTACGGTAAGGTGTCCGCTCCGGAGGATCTTCAGGGATTCCTGCGAGAGGAGATTCAGACAGCAGTTAATTTCGAGCGGACTATGATAATGCTGCCGGCAAATGATGAATTCTTTCCTAAGTTAGTTCAGTCTTTTGTTTGTTCGTTTGTAACTTATCCATATAGGATTAAATCAAAAGCAAATTTGGATCAATAAAATATCGCGTATAGTCGGACGCCGATTTACCAAACCCGGTAAATTGGGGCCGTTAAAATTACACTACAAATCATGCTAAAAGTTGTGAAAGAATTTTCCCGAGATCAAATTTATCAACTTTGGTTTTCATATATTTCACTATTAACACATCCTATACCAGCTGTAGCCTTTTTAATCACTTTATTCTAACCCCCATCTTCCACCCAGATTTTCGACTGGCAGCATCTCAACACTCAACCGAACAGATATCCAGGAGCGGCTATGGGAGTTTTTCGATAAATATTACTCCGCTAACTTGGTAAGGGGGTGGTTTATTGTTTTGTTCAAACTGGTGAAACAGGGTCGAACAAGGCAAGGCGGTTATAGAGTTATGAGTACAAATGAAATTAACTTTTTGGGTGAGCAGTGAGCACTGAGCAGTGATCTGGTTTTAATCCAACTATCCTTATTTCACAGATAACAGTAGCGATAGTGGGAAATGAAACATTGGATACCCTACAAGGTTGGGCTGAGGAGATCTTCACCGCAATCCCCAACAAAGACAAACCTAAACCAGGTAATGTGTGTGCTAAACATATTAGGAGTAGGTAGATTTTTTTAATAAAAGAAGGTAGGAGTGCAGTGACTTAGTGACAGCAGCAGATATACGATGTCACTGCATTGTTCGTCGTACGAGCAAGGAGTACGTGCCGGTGCAAGGGGTAGGAAATGGTGTTATACCCATGTAAAGGAGGAATAAACGTGTTTGTAATTTGTTCTGTACGGTATGTTAGGTGTCAAATGTTTTATCCGTGATCTAGGTTTTCTGGAATAAATGTTTTACGTGTTGTAACCTGTTAATTAGATGTAAAATTAAATTGAGATGCATGAACCGTACATTTATCGTGATTATTGATTTGCGTGGTACTTGTAACTATCAAAGTATGGAAAACTGAGATGCAGCTATGGCTGTATTTTAACAGCTTCGATGTTTTAAAACGTCATAATATCGTCAGTGAAATACTTCCACAAAACGATCTTGTTGTTTCCAAATTCAGTCTAGAGTTGAAAAGGAAAAGGACCGAAACATTTTTGTGTAAATATGACATATGTCCCTCATGGAGACACACGACCGTTGAGTATATTTGTTGAGTATATAGTATTGGTTAGTGACGGTGATAATTCCCCCATTATAGAGTTCAACGTGTTACCCTTCCCTGCCGGAGATGTTTGTTCGTTTGTAACTTATCCATATAGGATTAAATCAAAAGCAAATTTGGATCAATAAAATATCGCGTATAGTCGGACGCCGATTTACCAAACCCGGTAAATTGGGGCCGTTAAAATTACACTACAAATCATGCTAAAAGTTGTGAAAGAATTTTCCCGAGATCAAATTTATCAACTTTGGTTTTCATATATTTCACTATTAACACATCCTATACCAGCTGTAGCCTTTTTAATCACTTTATTCTAACCCCCATCTTCCACCCAGATTTTCGACTGGCAGCATCTCAACACTCAACCGAACAGATATCCAGGAGCGGCTATGGGAGTTTTTCGATAAATATTACTCCGCTAACTTGGTAAGGGGGTGGTTTATTGTTTTGTTCAAACTGGTGAAACAGGGTCGAACAAGGCAAGGCGGTTATAGAGTTATGAGTACAAATGAAATTAACTTTTTGGGTGAGCAGTGAGCACTGAGCAGTGATCTGGTTTTAATCCAACTATCCTTATTTCACAGATAACAGTAGCGATAGTGGGAAATGAAACATTGGATACCCTACAAGGTTGGGCTGAGGAGATCTTCACCGCAATCCCCAACAAAGACAAACCTAAACCAGGTAATGTGTGTGCTAAACATATTAGGAGTAGGTAGATTTTTTTAATAAAAGAAGGTAGGAGTGCAGTGACTTAGTGACAGCAGCAGATATACGATGTCACTGCATTGTTCGTCGTACGAGCAAGGAGTACGTGCCGGTGCAAGGGGTAGGAAATGGTGTTATACCCATGTAAAGGAGGAATAAACGTGTTTGTAATTTGTTCTGTACGGTATGTTAGGTGTCAAATGTTTTATCCGTGATCTAGGTTTTCTGGAATAAATGTTTTACGTGTTGTAACCTGTTAATTAGATGTAAAATTAAATTGAGATGCATGAACCGTACATTTATCGTGATTATTGATTTGCGTGGTACTTGTAACTATCAAAGTATGGAAAACTGAGATGCAGCTATGGCTGTATTTTAACAGCTTCGATGTTTTAAAACGTCATAATATCGTCAGTGAAATACTTCCACAAAACGATCTTGTTGTTTCCAAATTCAGTCTAGATTTGAAAATGAAAAGGACCGAAACATTTTTGTGTAAATATGACATATGTCCCTCATGGAGACACACGACCGTTGAGTATATTTGTTGAGTATATAGTATTGGTTAGTGACGGTGATAATTCCCCCATTATAGAGTTCAACGTGTTACCCTTCCCTGCCGGAGATAAGAGATATATCAACAGACGAGTGTACTATCATCCCAAGACGGACACTGACACCCTGAAACTTCTCTTTCCCATCAACATTGCCAATGTAAGCACTGGGTGTTCAGCTATAAGCCACTGTTCTCTATCACACGATCATAACACTTTATGATGTCTCTTTTTTTACCTTGGTAACGAAGTTACCTATCCCTTACCAGAGAGCGGGAGGGGTTATTTCGTAACCAATCTTTTGTCTTGGTAGCTAGGGGGTCTACTGTCTCTATTCACCTCTTATTCTCTCGATTCACACGTGGTATATGCCACGGGGAAATCAATTTCAAATTTGTCCATCCCCTGAAATGAATTTAAACCCATATTATCCCTTCAGTACCCGAACATGAATTACGTCACGTATTTCCTGGGTCACGAGGGTAAGGGATCCCTGTACCAATATCTCTCAACTCGGGGCTACATAACACTGCTGATGGCGTCAATTAATGTGGAAGCAAAGAATTTCATACTTATTGATATCAATTTCGGGCTCACCGACGAAGGTATTTGAAGAACTATAACTCTTTTGGATTTTAAATCATATAAACTATAATTCTTTTGGAGTTCAGGATTTTAAATCATATGAAATTCACATAAAATTGTTTGTTTGTCTTGGGCATATAGTGTTCCCCTATCACCCCTTTCTCTTGATTCCATCGCACACTGCACCGTATAATAAGACCCCTTTTTGTACTCAAGAGGGGGCACACCGCACTCAAGTAAACAAAAAATGATCACCACCTCCACTAGGATTGCGGGATCCCAATGTCATAGTGGACGCATTGTTCAAGTACATCAAGCGAATCAAGGACGAGGGTGTGAATGAAAACAGATGGCAGGAAAACAAAGATATTGATAATATCATGTTCAAATTCAAAGAAAAGGAGAGTGCAGCGGATTATGCTAGTCTGATATCATCTCGTATGGCACGAGTTGACGATCCCCGGGATTACCTTAATCCTCCCTCTAGGAGACACTTTAATAGGTAATTATAGAGAAGCAGTAAACAACCAGTCGGAACTGGTTGTTTAGGTCATGTGGCTGGTTAGCAGCCAATCAGGGACCAGTATTTCCTGATTCCTGTTAGAGAAACAACGATTTTACAGTACTAATTGCAGTACTAATTGCAGTAATAATTGCATTACTAGTTAGTAATTGCAGTGCTAATATTCAACTTTAACAGGACGTTAGAGGAGGAGATAATGGGATTCATTACCCCTACAAACATGAACATGTACATCAGCTCCCTCAAGTTTAGTTTGGAGAGCCCCAACCAATACGGACCCACTCTCGATAAGGTAATTGATTGGTAATTGGAAGCCGGTATATCTAGGTACAGCGTCAGATCCCGATTTACCAGACGCTTCCCCTAGTAAATCAGACCCAACTGTATTGATTACAACCCTTTCTCACCCCCAATCACCATCTCTCCCCACGTCCCTTTGGCCCCTACTCATCACCCTCCACTCCAGGTAGAAGAGTGGTACAGCACCCCGTACGCCAATGTCCCCATCAAAGAAGCAGATATCAAGAATTGGCTAGAGATCGGAACTGAGGATGAACTACACCTACCCGATGCTAATGATTTCATCCCAGATGATTTCCGGCTCCTGGCCTATGAGGGAAATGATCTTCCGGTGGAGGTTAACAACACGTTAGGTAATTAGAGAGTTCTTAGTTACCATGATTCACAATGGTTGCTATGACAACCAAACAGTAGGTCGTTAGGGTCTGTCTGGCGCGGCGATCCCATCTGAGCTCAAAATCAAATGGGGGTATGGCGCCGCCATGCCATACAGGTTAGGACTTACCACTGGGTAGGACGTCATATATTATGCTAATTGATGATTAATTACCCCCTAACTTATTATTCCAGATATGACGATATGGTGGTTCCAGGATAAAGAGTTCAGCCAGCCCAAAATGTATCTAAACTGTCAAATTATTCCCAAACAGAATACCCCGACTCTAAAGGATGAACTCCTCTCTGAGATGCTATCAAGTAAGAATTGGGTTGAGTCGCTTAGAACTGTCTTCCGGGCGGGATATTCTATTATTATCCAGTGAATATCACTAGTTAGCACCATGATACCCCTGCTCACATGTATTATATGAGAGGGCGGGTGTACTGCTGCAAAATGGGTTTTTGGAAATCCACTCCCCTCCTATCTACCTAATATCTACCTATCCTCCATATAGAAATGTTTACTCAAGAAACAGCAGCCCTGCTCTACCCGGCTATTACTGTGGAGTATGAAGTTTTCTTTAACTTTAAGACGGTTTGGCATATTGCCATCGGAGGATTCTCTCACTCAGAAAAGGTATAGTTAGAATAATCGGATAATCCTGGCTCCTGATGATCAATCGGGAGTTTCCTTCCCAGTGGGGTTTACTTACTTTTCGCCACTCGCCGACATAATATGTAGAGATCATTGAGGTGGGATAGTATTAGCTTGACCCCCACTTGATCCAATGTAATTGTAAAGTAAGGGTTAAAACAACTCCATGTGTCTCGACTCAGGTGAAGAACGTGATAAAGACCTCTATGGGGTCTCTATTTGACATGAATTTTTCAATGGAGGAATCCTTCTTCAATGCTACAATACGTGAACCCCTGAGAAAGAGATATCTCAATGTCCAGAATAGCTCCCCCGCTGACCTTTCTATGAGGGCAACAAGGTAAAGTGCAGCTAGGTTGCCATGGTAACATAATGTGGACATAGTGTGCAGCTAGATAATCAAGCTCATCTAAATTAAAAACACCTATCAGCGGCTCAGTATAATATGTAATAGTGCCCACTAACTCACGCTTTCTCTCCCTCCCAGGATTTTGCAGGACAAATACTTCTTCGAGTTCAGTGATGCCCTCGATATGATAGATGGCTTGACACAAGAAGGAGTGAAGGAGCTGAGGGATAATTTCTTAGAGGTAAATCTCAGTGAAATACCATTCCCTGTATTAGTTTAGGATAGCATCTTTGAAAATTTTGAGTGGCCTAACACTGTTTAGTTTCCGTATGAACAATTGAACGAACATTTAGTTTAATAGATTTTGGAGAGCCAACTAAAAATTATTAAGTAGGTTGAATACATGTTCATGCGTGTTGTAAGTTTTGAGCCTAAAAGGGGAGAATCTTTTGATTAAACATCGAATTTATTCAGGAAATATCTGTTGATTGTTCGGCCATTGGAAATGTCAACAAGGATCAAACTGTGGAGTACGCAGAGATTGTGAAAACTAAACTTGTCACCGGTATGTGTTTTTAAAGACCTCGCCACGGTTACACATGGTTACTAGTTCCCGTTCTCCCCCAGTTACCATGGTTACCACTATCAGTAATTGCCATGGTTCCCACTAACAGATCCCACTAGTGGGCATGGTTACCCCTAACAGATCCATGACTAGTTACCATGGTTACCCTCGCATTCCACAAGTTACCATGGTTACCTTAACAGCTCCATTTCACAGGTGGAAGTGCTTCCGTGGTAAAGGAAGACAGATTAGAGGATTTCGTATTCCCCGCCTTGAAATTACCAGCTGAGAAGACCCTTGTGATAAGGCAGAAGGTCCTAAACAAGGATGAACCTAACTCGGCAGTTGTAACCACGTTCCAGGTAACCATAGTAACCACCTAATTAGGTAACCATAGTAACCACCTAATTAGGTAACCATAGTAACCACCTTATTAGGTAACCATAGTAACCACCTAATTAGGTAACCATAGTAACCACCTAATTAGGTAACCATAGTAACCACCTTATTAGGTAACCATAGTAACCATATATTTTAGAAACCAAAAAACATACTTTGGTAACCAGTAATAACAAATTTCCCACAAATTACCCACTTAATATCCACCAGATTGGACCTATGAAAGGTAATGGGGAGCTGTTTAAGGGACGAAAACCCTACACCCGATACGTGCTGACCCGACTTCTTGGTCTTATGATGCGAGAACCGTGCTTCAACTATCTTAGAACTCAGGTTGGTGTTAGCTTAGCTAAACCGATTAGGTGACTCGTAGCTAATAGCTAGGAGACTCCGAGCTAAGAGCTTCACCTAGTCGGTTTATAGAATGTATTCAATCATAGTTGGTAAATCCCCAA
The DNA here is from genome assembly GCA_000695325.1 of Pleurobrachia bachei. NCBI lineage: Eukaryota > Metazoa > Ctenophora > Tentaculata > Cydippida > Pleurobrachiidae > Pleurobrachia > Pleurobrachia bachei. The sequence continues at coordinate 19,085 of AVPN01000725.1, forward strand.
TTATCATTACCCCAACTGTTCAAAACTCAACCCCCCCTCTTTTTCAGCAACAATTGGGTTACGTAGCGAGTTGCTTTGACGAGGAGTACAAAGATATTGTCACCTTCAATATTCTGGTACAGGGTTCCAGACCTGGTTTTGGAGCTGAGGTCATCGCTGAAGAGTGAGTGTGACAATTTTAGAATCTATCTTTTAAGTTAAAATTTAATGTCCTCTCACATCAACTTCAATTCAACACTTTCATAACTATTATTATAATTATTCTATTATGATTTAATTATTCCATAATTCCATTTCATTTAACCGAATCATCCTAGGCACGATAACTTATTGGAGCTCCAGTTCACGAGTTTCCATGAGCTCAATTCAACGAGTGAGGGCAAGGCAAACTGGGAGGGTCTAAAAGTTGCCATGCAACAGCAGATAGAACAAAAACAAATCAGCCTCAAAGGTACTTTTATTAACTAATTATGTAATTAATTATTTATTCTAATTAGTCCAATGAACTAGTAGTTGCTTGTGAATTCCGCCTATCAGCACAACTTTCCCTATTTCTCGATACCAAGCTTGGCCGAGAGATACTGACACACAGCATCATATTCCTACAGATTTTAGTTTGGAGCTCAACTCCGAGATCTTCAATTCCCCTCGTGATTTTGCTCGCAAGAAGAAGATGGTAGATGCGCTTGCTGATGTAACTGCAGATGACTTCCTTATCTTCTACCGCACCTACCTAATGGGAGATCAAATGAGGAAAATATCTTCACAGGTATGTGGGCCGATAACTTTGCGGTGAGATACGTCACGGAAAACTTTGTGCGATGATCGTTCCCTTGGCGACATAGCCACCTAGTGCGATCACACCAGGTGTCTATGTCACCAAATCGTTCCCCACCAGCACTCACTGTTACAGCCATGCCATATTGCCATTGGCACGGTCCACGGTTCAATTCTTCTTCTTACAATGATATCTCTCTCTCCCTAGTTAAAGTAACTAACTCTTTCTACCACAGATCTACGGAAAAGACGACACAGTGCCGACTGGTGACCTGCCTGAAGGATCAATACTCGTATCACCAGATATCTCGGGGTACAGAGACGACTATATTACCACACCGTTCGATGAAAACGAATAGAGACGATGTTATCTCTCTCTCGTGATATACATGATTATAGGTTTAGGCCGCGGTGTAATGGGTGAAAGACTATGAAAAGAGCGTCTCTGAGCCACTGGGATATATTTAATTTAATATAATAGACATAGCAGCGTTTATTGGAGTTTTGAGGTGAAAAGGAATCTGATCTGAGGAGCTGGCTTATTTTTTACTATCACACGCGTTACTACCCACGCGTTATATTTAACGCGTTGTTATCACGCATTAATTATCTGACAGAGTTATTAATATTAACTTAACTAACATCCCACTTGGATTGTTCTGCCACGTATTTGGTAGGATATAGCTCCAAGAGACGAAGAAATAGAGGGATATTGGGGAGGTAAGTGGTAAATATTAGTGGATTGAATTATGAGATTCGCAGGATTTATTTGGAAGGTAGGTGGAGCCCTTGTTGGGGCAACTCTGCTTCCCGACTGATTGACGCAGGGAGGACACATAGTTTAGTTACAACTAAACTATGTGTCCTCCCTGCGTCAATCAGTCGGGAAGCAGAGTTGCCCCAACAAGGGCTCCACCTACCTTCCAAATAAATCCTGCGAATCTCATAATTCAATCCACTAATATTTACCACTTACCTCCCCAATATCCCTCTATTTCTTCGTCTCTTGGAGCTATATCCTACCAAATACGTGGCAGAACAATCCAAGTGGGATGTTAGTTAAGTTAATATTAATAACTCTGTCAGATAATTAATGCGTGATAACAACGCGTTAAATATAACGCGTGGGTAGTAACGCGTGTGATAGTAAAAAATAAGCCAGCTCCTCAGATCAGATTCCTTTTCACCTCAAAACTCCAATAAACGCTGCTATGTCTATTATATTAAATTAAATATATCCCAGTGGCTCAGAGACGCTCTTTTCATAGTCTTTCACCCATTACACCGCGGCCTAAACCTATAATCATGTATATCACGAGAGAGAGATAACATCGTCTCTATTCGTTTTCATCGAACGGTGTGGTAATATAGTCGTCTCTGTACCCCGAGATATCTGGTGATACGAGTATTGATCCTTCAGGCAGGTCACCAGTCGGCACTGTGTCGTCTTTTCCGTAGATCTGTGGTAGAAAGAGTTAGTTACTTTAACTAGGGAGAGAGAGATATCATTGTAAGAAGAAGAATTGAACCGTGGACCGTGCCAATGGCAATATGGCATGGCTGTAACAGTGAGTGCTGGTGGGGAACGATTTGGTGACATAGACACCTGGTGTGATCGCACTAGGTGGCTATGTCGCCAAGGGAACGATCATCGCACAAAGTTTTCCGTGACGTATCTCACCGCAAAGTTATCGGCCCACATACCTGTGAAGATATTTTCCTCATTTGATCTCCCATTAGGTAGGTTCGGTAGAAGATTAGGAAGTCATCAGCAGTAACATCAGCAAGCGCATCTACCATCTTTTTCTTTCGAGCGAAATCACGAGGGGAATTGAAGATTTCCGAGTTGAGCTCCAAACTAAAATCTGTAGGAATATGATATGCTGTGTGAGTATCTCGGCAAAGCTTGGTATTGGGAAACAGGTCGTGCTGATAGGCGAAGTTAACAACTACTGATTATAAAGCAAACTAATTCATTAGATTAATTAATTAAGCAATCAATAAAAGTATAATGGTACCTTTGAGGCTGATTTGTTTTTGTTCGATCTGCTGTTGCATGGCAACTTTTAAACCCTCCCAGTTTGCCTTGCCCTCATTTGTGGAGTTGAGCTCATGGAAACTCGTGAACTGGAGCTCCAATAAGTTATCGTGCCTAGGATAATTGGATTGGATTCTTTAAAATGTTTAACGCGGAATAATTATTATGGAATTAGTTGCCTAGCTAGACTGTGTTAGAACATAACAAAGTTATTATATATATTACTAGCGCACCCAGTGGGTGCGCCCTAAATAAGGGGTTTTCACAAACCACCCGGCTTCGCCGGGTAGGCCTCTTTATACCCACCTTTGATGGTTGCTATGGCAACTAAATCGGTAACTGTAGTGACTGAATTGCTTGATTGTTTTCCGAAACAATCACTAACTGTCAGCAGAGTTAAAACAGCTGCTCCCAAGAAGAGGGCCGGCTGTTTAATGTATTTCATTGCCCGCTTTTGAGTTTTCCATCATTCGGCACTCCCATAATAATGGGTGTCACAAAGACATGTGATGCAGTCTGCAGAGCTGATACTTATGAGAAATGTGACACTGACAGGGGTGTCACTGACGGGGGTACTAATGAGGTTAACCAATTACGTGAAATGTGATCAGATAGCAGGAGATCTGAGAGAACTGTTTGAATAGAAGGTGTCCCTATAGCAACATGAATGACGACACCCCAATCAAAATGACGTGTATGTGTTCTTCTTCTGTCGCGTGTGGTACCATGTCCCCCACTGCTGGGAGTGTTACACAGTATCAGTCGGGAAGCAGAGTTGCCCCAACAAGGGCTCCACCTACCTTCCAGGTAAATATTAGGGCATTTTGTTACACACAAACTAATGGAGTATGAGTTTATTGTTTAGAAATATGTCCGCCGAGTAAGACCACCCTAAACTCGATCGTGACCTGGTGTTCCCGGATGAGTGTATCAAAAAGCCCTAAAATTTACCACTTACAATATAAGGTGGGAATGGATTAATGTATTATTTATTACACAGAAGGTGTGTGAGGTACTGCACTATGTGTTTGAGCGTGATGTATCACACACGTGTGTGAGTGTGTGTTTTTTGTGTGTGATAAAAGTTTGTAGCCGTTGGATGACTGTTAAAAACTGTCTAATTTTATTTTTGATTAAACTAAAGTTTTGTGTTTAACTAATTTGTTAATTTTATTTGACTGATGCACCTGGCAAGCATAGTCTACATTACATGGACCGAACTGTATGTTAAAGTGTATCATCATTCAACAGGCCGGATGTCCATGTGTCAGGTCAGCGGTCAGTCTATTAGACCAAAATTGGGATTTATGAAATATCCCAGAGTCATAGTTCCACTCCCCGAAGAGAGACCGTAGTAAGGGTCTGTTCAGCTACGGTTTTACTTTCCACCCTCGGCCCTTACCCGCGCCCTTGGTTCAATGTGGGTTTATAACGCGCGCAGCCAGCATCTCAGCGCACGAAAGGGATCCAAATTGGACACAGCGCGTTACTGCACGTTTGAGGTGATTGAACCGTCCAAACCAACGCGACCCCATCAGAATTGCCAATTGGGGAATTCTCACGTTTGTCAAACGTTCGGGCACGTCGCTGCCAAGTCAAATGTCAATGGTATTTTCTAGAATATTCGACATTCTAGAAATTGACATTCGATTAACGAACTTAAACTTATTTCCCAGAGGCCATATCGAATTTTGACCTCAAAAGTTATATTTAGTAGAACACTTATAAACTCATGGTTAACAAATTAACATTATTACAACAAAATTCATTTTCGTATTCTCGGTCAACAAATAGAAATATAAGAAGCTCATGTTCACTGCAATAATCCACTGCATTACCTATGATCCTACCCAACTACCCTTCTTCATCTCTCTCAGGCTAGAAGTGTGCTATTTATTATAGTCTATACACTAAACTACACTTCTTACAATTATATATCACAAAACCACTATACATTTGAATATTGCATCCCAGGGTATTACTGTCTGTCTGTATGAAATCTTTGCATATAATTGAGTTAGCAGGGGTGATTATAGGGCCTATTACGACCCTTATCGATCCCCCTGTAGCAGTTGTTATTACAATACACTAAGAACTAAGAAGGACGGTTAGGTCTAGATAATCTAGAAAAGGCCTCATATATCACAAAGTGTCTCTACCACTTTACATAACGAAAGAGGTCCTCTTTTCGTGCGGTGCACAAACCCCAGCAATTGTATGCTTAGCGTGCTCAGAGGTCGTAACGGAGGGCCCAGGGGCCACGGCTTGAAGGGGCCTGCACGGGCTGTAGTGGGGTTCAAACACATAGGTGTAGCCTAGTCCACCTACAACTGCAGCCATCATAGGTCCAATTATGTAGATCTAATTGGGAGACGGGATTAGAGAGGATATAAACATTATAAATCTATTGATATAGCATGTACCATTATATCATTGTTTAGATAAAAACAAAGTTGCCTTGCTGCGAAGTCTGTCCATTCGGGCTCGCGTTAGCTCGCAGTCGCACCGGGCCTTCGGCCCGGGGCGAGAGCTGACAGACGTGGAACATGTCAAAAACAAAGTAGTCTAAAATACTTACATAAAAAGTGGAAGGGAACTCCCAATTGACAAGGTTTGTTACAAGACTCCGGGCTGGGTTAATTCCACATCCAGTAGTTGGTACCTAGAACAGAGAGTCATATCAAACTGTGTAGCGCATAATGATAGATAGTTCGGATCGCCCAAACCCTGTTCTGATTCTCGCGACAGTGCGCTCAGATAGGTCGGCACCGCCAGATAGCTTTAAAATCACCGAACCAAAGGGTAAACCGTCTTTGGGTTTGCTATATCTCTCTCAGGCTAGAAGTGTGCTATTTATTATAGTCTATACACTAAACTACACTTCTTACAATTATATATCACAAAACCACTATACATTTGAATATTGCATCCCAGGGTATTACTGTCTGTCTGTATGAAATCTTTGCATATAATTGAGTTAGCAGGGGTGATTATAGGGCCTATTACGACCCTTATCGATCCCCCTGTAGCAGTTGTTATTACAATACACTAAGAACTAAGAAGGACGGTTAGGTCTAGATAATCTAGAAAAGGCCTCATATATCACAAAGTGTCTCTACCACTTTACATAACGAAAGAGGTCCTCTTTTCGTGCGGTGCACAAACCCCAGCAATTGTATGCTTAGCGTGCTCAGAGGTCGTAACGGAGGGCCCAGGGGCCACGGCTTGAAGGGGCCTGCACGGGCTGTAGTGGGGTTCAAACACATAGGTGTAGCCTAGTCCACCTACAACTGCAGCCATCATAGGTCCAATTATGTAGATCTAATTGGGAGACGGGATTAGAGAGGATATAAACATTATAAATCTATTGATATAGCATGTACCATTATATCATTGTTTAGATAAAAACAAAGTTGCCTTGCTGCGAAGTCTGTCCATTCGGGCTCGCGTTAGCTCGCAGTCGCACCGGGCCTTCGGCCCGGTGCGAGAGCTGACAGACGTGGAACATGTCAAAAACAAAGTAGTCTAAAATACTTACATAAAAAGTGGAAGGGAACTCCCAATTGACAAGGTTTGTTACAAGACTCCGGGCTGGGTTAATTCCACATCCAGTAGTTGGTACCTAGAACAGAGAGTCATATCAAACTGTGTAGCGCATAATGATAGATAGTTCGGATCGCCCAAACCCTGTTCTGATTCTCGCGACAGTGCGCTCAGATAGGTCGGCACCGCCAGATAGCTTTAAAATCACCGAACCAAAGGGTAAACCGTCTTTGGGTTTGCTATTGCGGTATTTGCTAGACATATTATTTTGGTATGCTGCACACACATGGGAAAGCCAATTAATTTTCTCTAATTATTGCGGTGGCATGCAACAGTGCCCTGTAATTCAGGTCTAGTGGCAGGCACAAATATGTCCCAGGTAGGCATGTCCTAATTCAGTAAACAGAATTACTGTGCATACCATTATACCGCAATACCATAATTCTAGCCAAATTTCAGCAAATTATAATTCCATCACACAATCAAATCATTACAGGAGGTAATTAGAGTTAATATTCCCGTTTCCCACGTTCTAATAATTCCTGTTTTGTTCAAACAAGGAGGGTGGAACAAGGCAAAATAATTCAACTTACCAGAAACATGTGAATAACGAAGATGGTAATTCCAATGGAGAGAGGCTGCTGGAACCCATTAGCATGGCCTCTCAATTCGTTTACATTGGCCAAAACCGTCAGAACAAGGAATAGTGTACCGAAGAACTCAATAAACAGGCCAGAGGCACCACTGACCCCTGATCCTAGCCCAACAGCTCCAGGGCATTTATCGAGAATAGCCCACATGACACCTGAGGAGGGGGGATTTAACATCAATCAACAGCTAGCAGGGGAAACATATTAGCTAGGGTGAGTGAAGAGTCAAAAATACCACTGCCCAATTATATATCTCAAGAAATTGCATATATAATACCTCTCTTTAACAGTTAGCTGTTAGTGAGAAGGGACACCCTAAAAAATCTCCCCGACCCCCCCCTAACAATCACAACACCACTCACCACATCCTAGAAGTCCTCCCAAAATCTGGGCCAATGTGAATATAGCTGCTCGAGCTAGAGATATCTTCTTTGCAAAGAACAGTGCAAAAGAGACTGCGGGATTGTATTGCCCACCACTAATATCAGAAAACAGGTGAACACAACATCCAATTCCGAGACCAAAACCAAGACCAATTTGGAGAATTTCAGCGGAACCAAGGGGTGCAGCGTTGAAAGTTGCACCGTGAATAGCTGAAAAAGTGAAAACGTGATTAGAACAATGCTAATGACCTCCCGGCCCGAGATCCCATAATACTAAACACTCTATTAATCTATTGAGAAGCTGAAAAATAACTCAATGATGTTGTTAATTAATTTAATTATCTCAATTTATTACCTCCAACACCGATAATGATTAGGAAGAATGATCCAACAAACTCCGCAAGTGCTTCCCTGGCACAATTCATTGACTTGAGATCCATTTCTGCGAGGACAAATCCTCCCGGTAAAAGATTTCCTGAGCCCATAGCTATTTCTGATGAAAGTGGTATTTAGGATAAGCTTGCAACGAGAGACGCGTAGAAGTGCGAAAATGCTATTACGAATGTCAAAGAAAATCAAGAACCGAGAGAATTGAAGCGATAAAATAAAGTTGATTGAACATGGTAGTTACTCAGTAGGTGACGACAGGAAAATATAGCTGCACAGTGGGCTGCACACAGACATACATGAGACAAGAGTATTAGCGGGGAGGTAGTAGTACATAAAGGTGGTATACAAGGATACAAGGAGATTTGATACAAAGCAGATCGAGCCCCCTCGCGGTATCTCTATGAGGGACGTATAAGTAGGCCTGTAAACTGTTATACAGCACAATTATAACACGAGAGAGAAGGGCCATGAACAGTGGTTAGAACAAGAATATTTAGTATTTACACAGATTTATCCATTATATAGCACGTGGGATTATAAGCTAAAGAAAATTGAGTTCAGTGATTTCGTCCCACAGTTTTCGTATCAAAACAATTTACAAAAAGTTTTCGCGTCATGCACGAGGGAGGGAAAGATATTATTAATAGCTGCCGAAAATTCAAAATTATACAGTTGGAAATAAGAATGAAGGCTCACAGAAGAAAGAGGGAGACAGGACTGGAGAGTGTGAGAGAGAGAGAGAGAGAGAGAGAGAGAGAGAGAGAGAGAGTGAGAGAGTGAGAGAGAGTGAGAGAGAAAGAAAGTACGGAAGTGTAACACAAAGCGCTCTCTCACGTTAACATAATAGCGGCCCAATAACGGGAGAGATGCCATCTTAGAGATCATAGAGGCTGAGAGAGGGAAGAGTTAGAGTGAGAGAAAGAGAGATGGATCGAAACAAAGAGAGATAACAAAACAGAGCGGGTACTAAACTAAATAAAATTAGTAATTAAGAAAGAGAAAAAAAGAGAAAGAAATACAGAATCTAGAGTGACAGAATGTTAATGCCATGAGAACTAGGCTACAAGCCGTGTCTCTAAACTTGTACAACAAAATTAAAAGGTGGGAATCAGTGTACCAGCACGCGTTGTAGAAAATGTAGAAAATAGCAATTTTATTTTCTGTATCTTGTGTTCCAGCTAATTGCTAGTTCCACACAGAACGAGAGGACAGTGTGTTGGAGAGTTGAAAGAGAAAACGGTAATTTTATTTGATTGGTGGTGGCAAACTTTTAGAAAAACTCAAATTTGGCACCTCGCTAACAGTATTAGCCGAGTTTAGAACAGGGGTTGAAGTTTGAACCCACAACACTAAATCTAGTTCAGAAATTAAATTAAACGCGTTCCAGATTAATTTGATGATTTAACCATATTCGGAGGAGAACTCTTTTTGGATAAAAGTGAATTGAAAGGTGTGGTGTCTGACAAATTACCAGTCTTGAAACTACTTTCGGTATTTAATCTATCGTGCAGCCTTGGGAGTTCTTCTAATTTACGTACTTCGAGTAACTGCTAAGTGATTTATGAGGGATTAGATTGCTGTCAGTTAGAGCGACTCTTACACCCGGACAAGAAAGTTGGTGTATTTTCTAAAAATGGGACACATGGTTGATGGAAATGATTGGTTGACAGGATACAGTCACTGATGTAGTAAGATATTCTCTAACCACTGATGCATAAGTTTACCGTAGCGATTTTTATGAGGGACAGTGTACTATTATGAATGTTTATGAATGATTCAAACTTTTGGATTGAGATTTGAGATTATATCGGCTTGAGGTACTGTCTCCTACTTGTTTTGTTCAAAGGAGGGACGAACGAGGCAATCTCCTACCTTGAAATTTTGAATGGTTCTTTAGTTCTCGTTCTATAGAAATAAAAGGACACGACCGCATGATCAAATATGGATAAAGTCGCAAGACCATGTGAACTAGGTAAGCGGTAAGGTTGACCCGTTTCCTGAGAATTTTACACGGTTTTGGCCAATGGGCCAATGGCCATAACTCTTGAGTCGCCTGACACTAAAGTAGGAACAATTCAACATTGCATAACTCAACCATTGCCCATTTCTTGACCGATTTGCAAAATCTTAGGTTCATTGGAAAAAGGACATTAAGATATTTTATATGAGCTGAAGAAAAGAACAATTACACCACCGAGAATCAAATACAAAAGGGGGTGGCGGCCAACATCGGCCTGAATATAAATAAGTGTAGACACTTCACAAATACAAAAGTAAACAAATACAAAAGTAATCCACTATCAAGTCAAATCGGGAGAAACTGGTCGTCATTGGTTTTTCCCACGTGTTATCCAACGCGACTTTCAATGAAGCTGGATTTAAACACCGCGAATGGATTTCTGCGTAATGCCGCGCAGACAAAAATGTTTTGCGCGTGCCAAACGCCGCGCTTCTTTTTTATCTTTTTTTCACGATTAAATTTTAAAAAACTCGCGATTTTAAACTTTAAAATCTGGAAGTTTTGATTTTTTTTAAATTTTGAGTTTCCTGTTTCAGCGCTCATGGTTTTTAGGTTTAGGGCTAAAGCAGGGTTAGGGTTATGGATGGGGTTTTGTTTGGCGTTAGGGCTTGACATTTTCTATCAGATAAACTTTGGATTAGCCAAAACGGTCGCGTGGTTTTGATTTTGGTGCAGGCCGCAGTCAGGGATTTGTTGATTTTAAACTTTAGCGGCTAAAATAAACTAGCTTTATAGGCAGCGGGCATTTGTTCACCCGCTAGGGTTTATATAACTGTAAAATCCAAAACATATTTTCTAGAATGAAGCGTCTGGGAACAGCAGGATAGAGAGGTGGACAAGTAAAGACACACCGTGTGGCGTCCACTTCTGTGTATCCTTGTTTCTCTGTCTGTGGGTCACCCTCCCTCCAAGCCAGGTTAGAATATTAGTTTGACCCTCTTTTCGAGCCAAGTTGATATTTTTAATTAAAAGCCATTCATACATTCATACCATTTGTTTATTCCCCTCCCCTCCTAGGCTCGGTTTGCTGGGTAGCCCACTAAAAGTGTCCCAGTTATTGACACCTCCCTCCTCCCTGCAGGCTCGGTTTGACACACGCCTCCCCCTCCCTGCAGGCTCGGTTTGCTGGGTAGCCCACTAAAGTCTCTCAATTATTCACACCCCTCCCCTCCCATCAGGCTCGGTTTGCTGGGTAGCCCACTAGTTCTCCAGTAAAGGTCTGGAACGGGACCCTCTTACAGGGGAGATCGCTAGCCCCAGACCCGCCAAGAGGCTTCGAACCATGCACACCCAGCCCGTTGAGCCTGAGGGATCGTGCAGCGGCAGTGACAATCTAAATAACAAACCCAAGACCCAGAACGGGCACAATAGTAACAACGGTGTTGGGACTGTATATATTCCCCCGCATCTGAGAGATACAGTGAGACTTATTGGGCAACATCTCGCAGACCTTGGATTACAGTGAGTTGATCTTTAATTCAAAATAATAGTTGTAAAATATTTTTTTTGTTTCAAATAATAACTCATATATATGAGTTGCAAAATACTAGGGTGATTCAAATATAATAGTTTCTTTTCACTTTTGGTGGATTGTACAGTGACTTACACTCGGCTACCACACGTAGTATAGTATTAGGAAGCCCTTTTCATAACAACTGTACATTTGTCCACTCTCCCTATGTGTGTGTGTGTATCCGTTTACTGAGAGTGTGTGAAAAGCCAGTATATCCGTTAATGTGTGTGTGTGCAATGTTGAGTTTTCGTCACACAGTGAAATTTGTTGAGCCAGGAAATGGCATCGAGCCAACCACGTGAAAGAAGAAGTGTGGGAGAGAAAGAGAAAGATAGAAAGGGAGAGAGATGGGTATATTTAGTTCACCAGAAAGATATTTATGACGTGTATAAACGATAACTAATTTTAGGAAGACGGTTCAACAGTTGGTAGAGGAATGTGACTCTCAATTGGAGCACCCGTTAGCCTCCCAGTTGCGTGATAACATAACCAGTGGATTATGGGAAGAGGTGAGTAGGATTAATTAAAGTACAATTTACTGTTTTTTCCTTATTCGTTATACATATGTTGGTGTGTAATAAAACAAGATCTACTACGTCAAGTAATCCCTCATCTTGTCGTTCTAACATTTCATGACGTCATTACATTTTGTACTGCCACTACAATATATCTGACCGATCTGGCAGTGAAACTGTATCGCGAGACGAATAGATAATACATAACTGATAAATTTCTGTGTTCTAATCTCCATCCTCACAGGCTTTGGAAGTTTTTGGAGAGCTAGCTTCAACAGCTGAGTCGGGGGCAAGAGAAATAAAATACCGAATTTTGGAACAAAAATACCTTGAGCTTTTAGAAAGTGGTTAGTTTACCTTCTACCTATCTCTCTCTCTCTCTCTCCCTCTCCCCACTCTCTCTCTCTCTCTCTCTCTCTCTCTCTCTCCACTCTCCCTCCCTCCCTCTCTCTCCTCCCCTCCCCCACTCGCTCACTCTCCCTCCCTCGCTCCCTCTCACTCTCCCTCACTCTCCCTCCACCCCATCCCCCTACTCTCTCTCCCAACACCACTCTCTCTTCCAGGAAACCAAATGGGTGCCCTGTCCTGTCTCCAAGAGGAAATAACACCACTGCAACACAGCGCCTCCAAAGTCCACCTACTCCCCTCCTACCTAATGTGCTCCACTCCCACTGAGCTGAGATCACAGGCAAAGTGGAGCGGGGCTGCTGGGAATAGTAGGCAACGTCTCATCCATAAAATACAGGTACACTGTTCAAACAAACTTGTTTTTATTTGGTACTGTTCTAACTCTCATTTACATTTGCACGGAGAGAGAGAGAGCGTCGAACAATGTACTGTACACACTTCAAATTCTGTGCTTTTTGTGCCCAAAGTTTGGTTCGTGGTAGAACAGACAAAATAGCATAACCCTTTACAACTTTGCTGCAATTACTAATTAGCTGTAACTAATTAGTTGATTTCAGGAATTTCTGCCGGTTACTGTTATGTTACCACCAAAACGGTTGGAGGAATTATTAAAGCAGGCTATGTTTCTACAGACTCAACAATGTACCTACCATAACACACCATTTCCCCCGTGTTCCTCCCTCCTTGTGGATCACTCCTGTTCAAGGTAATTGGTAATTACTGGGGTAGTTACTAATTGGTATACTGTTCAGTGTACTGCTGCTAATCACTAATTAGTATACTGTTCTAGGTACTAATTCAACTTTTTACTAGTGCACACTGTTACACTTGGATGATTCATAAGGAATGTGTACTGCACTATTGAGCAGAGACGTTGTCGAATGTGTCTCAGGTGTCACTTATTGGAAACTGTTTTGAGTTACCACTTTTTACCCATCCCTCTCTCTCTCCGCTCCAGAGATAAATTCCCATCCGAGACGAAACAGATTCTGGAGCACAGAGACGAAGTTTTACACTGTTCATGGTCAAATAGTGGCCTTTATCTTGCAACGGGTGCATTGGATGGTAGCCTTTACATATGGAAATATAATCCCCAGGTACATTTCACTCTTTTCTTTTCACTCTCACCCCAGGTACATTCCTACTCTATAATTTCTCTCTCCCTCTCTAGGCTCTCTATCGAGATGGCCATCTCTCTCTTTCTCCCATGCTCCCTGGTACATTTGAATCCGTTTCTCCCCATCTATTATCTCTCTCTCTCTCTCTCTCTCTCTCTCTCTCTCTCTTTCTCTCTCTCTCTCTCTATCCCCTCCTCTCTCTCCCTCCTTCTCTCTCCCCGTCCCTCTCCCTATTTTAACATCTCTATATTCATTTCAGTGTTACCAGTTAGTTGAAGACAAGTTAATTGACGCCCTATTTAGTGTAGGGTACATTGCTTGGTCCCCCGATGATACAATGTTGTGTATTTGTGGCGTTGAGAAATGTCCTGAAGCAACAGTCTACACTGTATCGGTATGCGATTAGATCTCACTTTTAGTTTTTGATACTTTGTCAAACATTCTGCCTAGATATCGTTTCTAATTTTCGATTTTTAGGGTTCTACGGCAGTTTTAAAGTGCAAGATATCACAATCACCCGAAGATGTTTTAACAACATGTGCTTGGTCACCGGATAATCGATACATATATACCGGGGGACAACAGGGACAATTTTATAAATATGTAAGTATTTGACAAGCGGAGAGCGGGACAGAAATGCAATATTCACACTCGCGACTAGCAGAAAATGCGCGCGCAGCTGTAAAACTACACAATTCACATCATTTTGTTTTTGTCCACCCCAAAATAAACACCCTGCAAAATTTGTTGATAACCACGTCCATATTTTACAGGGTCCAGTCGACCCAATTTACACTGTTTATGACACATGTCACACCATTCAGATTACTTGTATTCACTAATTTACATTTACAAAGAGTTTCAAGAGTCCCAACAGCACAATTAAACCCATACAACAACACACATATTTTACACTAACTACCCCTCCAGGATTTACACACGTCGACAGTATACAAATGGGAGGGTATACGATTACACGGTGTAGCTACACTTCGAGACAATAAAACAGTCCTAGCAGCAGACTCCCATAAGCGAGTGAGGTCGTATAACTTTGAAGATCATAGTGAACAGACGATATATGAGAGCGAACAACAGATAATCAGCATGTCGATATCTAGTGATGAGAAATACTGTCTACTTACACTTGAGAAACAGGTTCGTTTGGTGTCTATCAGGAACCGATTGAAACAATTAAATAACCAATCAGAACTCGCTATTTAGGTCACGTGACTGGTTATCAGCCAATCAGGGACCAGTATTTCCTGATTATTACATTTTACCTTCTAGGGTTTGCTAATGATAGATATTGCGACGGGAGCGTATGTCAGAAAGTTCTACGGTTTAGTACAGAAGGATTACCACCTAAATGCATTCTTCGGTGGTGCAAATGAAGAATTCATCGTGTCTGGGAGCGAAGGTAAAATAACCGGTATCCTTATTTAGTTTTCATATAATGGGCATGTTTCCCTTGCCGTATTTGAACAAACATCGGATCATGTTATGTTCTAACCCTCCCAAAACACAGTATAGCTAGACATCCTCTCACCACAGACCACACATGTAGACACCTCCTCTCCCTCTCTCAGATCACTGAGCATACATGTAAAACCGCCTCACCCCCTTCTCAGATCACAGACTTCACAGTGTAAACCCCCCTCTCCCCCCCTCCTCAGATCACAGGGTATATGTGTACAGGAAGAATTGCAGTACTCCCATACTGCGACTAGATGGACACACTAGTGTAGTGAATTGTGTGTGTTGGAATCCTGTCTATACTGACTGTTTTGTGTCAGGATCTGATGATGCTAATGTGAGACTGTGGGCTCCACCCATACCCTCAGGTATAGTAATATAGGGGGCAGGGGATGCTCTAATTATCAACCTGATCTGTCCGTGGCCGTCGAGTTAATACTTTTTATACCATACACTGAAGGCCGCCAGTGCACTGCCGGCCTTCAGTGGTTGTAATAATATGTTATTGCAGTTACTCCGGCTCCCTAGTAATCCTAACTCGATTTCTAACTCGTGTTTCTAACTTGTGAACAGTGTGTAACTCCTTTCTCTCACACTCTTCAGATGAATCAGAGTGCAGTTCTGGTACGCAGGTGTGACATTAGCGGAGCAGTGTTCAACACACTCTCTCTACACAGCAGTGTCCACTCTACTGATGATAGAGGGAAGGGGGACGCTTTCTTTTATATATCACCACCCTTTTAATGAGTTTTTACACTTCTCTCAGACACTATGATATTATGCGCTGTCAGACATATCACCTTGATATTTCTAACTCTCCTTTGCGGAGAACGAGAGAGGGTCGAACAAGGCAAACCCTGGTATCTGTTCTCGAGCGAGAGAGAGGTCAGGCTGACAGCCAAAAAGAGAATACAAGGAACTATGTGGTTGAACTGAACCTCCTTGAGCCTACCTAGAGAAAATGTATATGTTATATATCAAAAAGTAGTATTTTATCTAGTCGCGTGCTGAATGTGGTCAATGTCACTAGAATCGTCTGTCTAATATTACACACAAATAGCCTGTCTAATATACATATCCCTGTCTAATAGCAATTATCTAAATATAGATCTGTGGTCATAACTCCAAGCCCCAACAATGGTATAGTCGAGTGTTGCTAGAAGTTTAATCATATAATGTGCTATCAAAAGTTATGAAATGTAGGCCGAAACTGTCTGGTGACAGTGCCCTCAGATCGGATCGGCGCCTAAGTAATTAAGCCTCTGATTTAGTGAGATTACGTTATGGTTCTACTTTCAGCAACACTCAACAGCCAATACACCAAGTCTATAATATGAACAATTTACAACCTACTTACGTTTGCAATGATAGTTTTGAGTAATATTTTCGAAAATTGCACAATATATACGTGTGTAAATATACATGGAGGTTGTTAATTTATAAGTTATCTCTGGCTTTCACCAGTTTTATTTAAACATGTTTGTTCTCTTTGTATGGCCTGCTAAATCAAAGATCACCCATAATTGTGTTTGAATATCAATTATCATATTCAACCACCAATCAAAAGCTAAATACGTTCATGTTATCTCCTGAATGATCTTCTGTCTCAGTGCACTCACATCCGGTCGGTGCTTCACCATTCACACCGCAGTCCGCACACTTGTTCACATGCATGACTAAGTGAGATCGATGCGAGAATAGGCTGCAATGGAGTCAAACCGCACACGGTCCATTGCAATGAGCATTGGATCCACTATCCAGACTCTCTGGAGTTGATGGGCAGTGTTTGTTATCGCGCGCGGTTTGTTGTCGTGCGCCTTGTTCTGACAACATCAACTTTCACTGGGCGAAACATTGCGCCCTACAAACTAGGTACGAATGAGAAGAGGCGGGTTTTGGTGAGACAAGGAAATTGGAAATAAAATACAAATAATATAATTGTAAGCAGCTTCAAGATATCATTACTGATTGTTTGTTGTGGTGTTGTCACGCTTGTGAAAGTGCTTTCTGTGAACGCTTAGAGAAGCTGCGTAACTGAACAGCTTGGAGCACACCTGTTGGGAGGAAGAGAGGGGTGTGAGAGAGAGAGAAGGAGAGAAAGAGAGAGAGAGAGAGAGAGAGAGAGAGAGAGAGAGAGAGAAGGAGAGAGAGAGAGAGAGAGATCCTACCTCACACTTATAGTCCTTAGATTTTGTATGTGTTCGAGTGTGTCGTTTAAGAGAATTTCTCTCTCGGAATCGTTTTCCACACACCTCGCAATCGAAATTCTTCTCTCCTGGTGAAATTGGATTGGTGATGCTTGCGGCTGTTAGTGTGACTGAGTCATCAAGGAATTGGATTTAATATTCTCAACAGCACGCTGATTAAAAGAAAGTTTGGTACACGAACCTGTATGTAACAGTTGATGAGATTTACAGTGCTGCATTGTTAGAAAAGACTTGTTACAACCTGAAAAAAAGCGAAAAAAGAAATGGAATGTAATGTAATGAAATGTTTAGTTAATTAATTAATTTTAACCACATTTTAACCAACCTTCAACAGGACATGTATAAGGTTTGATCTTCAAATGTGTCCTCAAGTGTACTTCAAGGTGTTGTAGCTTAGGAAATACCTTGCCACACTCAGTACATTGCAACTGTACATCACTGTGCTCTAATCGGGCATGATACCACCTCTGGTATTTCGTCTTGAACTGTAATGGGGAGTGTGGTGTAAATAACAGACTGGAAAATCAAACAACTTGGAAAACACACACTACACAGCAACAAGTTGATAAACAACAAGAGCTGGAAAAATATACCTATCTAGATATCTTCTCTTAAAAAACGAGAAGAATTGTGGTACATTGAGGACTGCAAGAATATTGCGATTAGTCCAACTCAATTGATCAACTTACCACTGCATTGCAATGTTTGCATTCGAACTCTGTTTTCGGTTCACGGGGCTTCGGTACTTCTTTCTTTGCCCTTTTTCCAGGATTGCTCTTCTTCGGTTTTATCGGCTCTACGTCACCTGCAAATAAATGCAAAATAGAACCCTGATCTGCTCTAAATCACCTGCAAACAAATACAAAATAAAACCCGGTACAGACGAAATCAACAGAGTTCTACTGGTAAGCTAAAAGATATACCAAGAGACACTGTAACAGACCAACCAACTGAAAACTCACCTCTCGTCTCGACTGGAGTAGAATTACTATTCTCTACAAACGGTGCTG
Source organism: Pleurobrachia bachei (assembly GCA_000695325.1). NCBI lineage: Eukaryota > Metazoa > Ctenophora > Tentaculata > Cydippida > Pleurobrachiidae > Pleurobrachia > Pleurobrachia bachei. The sequence continues at coordinate 37,130 of AVPN01000725.1, forward strand.
AAGGTGTCTGATCCAATATAACCATATCCTCCGCCATTGCCCGGCCTATCATTGCAGCGTGTTCAAACCACTTTTCCTCCCACACCGCCGCGTCTGCTAGTTGCTCGGTATAACTGCCAGCTGTAGTAGCGAAGTAATTGGGAGGGTTGTCTAGGTCCTGGAAACTGACATCAGAGTGTGGTGGTGGTGAGTCGTGGGTTACCCTCTCCACCTCACATCGATCTGAGGAGGAGGTTGTTATGTTCTAACCCTCCTTTTACATTTGTAATTTGCGCTCGAAACATACAGAAACATAGTCTAAATAGGCAAGAAGGAGGGTGGTCAGAGTTTCCACCTTTTTATCTCTGTCTGTCTGTCTGTCTGTCTGTCTGTCTGTCTGTCTGTCTGTCTGTTTGTCTGTCTGTCTGTCTGTCTGTCTGTCTGTCTGTCTGTCTGTCTGTCTTCTGTCTGTCTGTCTGTCTGTCTGTCTGTCTGTCTGTCTGTCTGTCTGTCACTTTCATCGCCCTCGATTTCAAAAATGTTCAAACATGTCTGTCTGTCTGTCTGTCTGTCTGTCTGTCTGTCTGTCTGTCTGTCGTCCGTCTGTCTGTCTGTCTGTCTGTCTGTCTGTCTGTCTGTCTGTCTGTCTCCCCTTTCTGTCTTACCATGCCGAGATGCCTGCTTCCTGTTATAATCGTTATGTTCTCGAGACAGAGACTCAATGACAAGATCGATATCTGATAATGTTCTGCTGGTACTTTCCATGCTAGCTATCCGTGAATTAATTATTAATTAATCGAAATATTGAGATGTATATTCCGAATACTCATCTCATTCTAATAAATCGATCATCCTGACCTCATAATCTGCCCTAGCTGTGCAATATTACCAAGTTGTTCGAACAATTTTAAAACTTATTTCACAAATAACAATTGTAACAACGCGTCAATAACATTTCAGAGTACAATCACGAGTTAATCTGATTTAAAAGAGTCAGTGATTTCTTCTGAATACTTGGTAATTTCCGGAGTCTTGTGATAGAATCGAGGGAGGTGAGGAGAATATCGGGGGCCTCTGTCCGTGTAATACACAGAGTTTCTAGTTCTGATAGTATGCTCTGAGCTGCAATTTTGTTCAGGTGATTCTGTCGTAACGAATATCTGGAGAGAAAGACAATTTTGGTAATGTTTTGGTAGTAATCGGGCAGTTTCATATGACTTTTTAGAGCAGAAAAGCGAATTTTTTGGAGATAATTACGGTAGAAAATGTTTGGAGGGTCTATCACATTCCTACCGTAGACAGTCACACAATTCTGTTATATGCTCCGGACGAGACATCGTTACGGTCTGGCTCTCAGATTGGGTTCTCCTTTTCTTTCGGACGGGACTGCTGGCACACTGTGGTGGTTCTGAGTGATCTGAGTTGATGCGTTTTCGGGAGTTCTGTTTTCCAGATTTTAATCTCTGCTCCTCCTGTAGGCTAGCAAACTTTAACTCTGAAAAGTGGGACAGTACAAAACGTTTGGTTGGGTCATCTGACATTGAGTCCGTACTAAAAATGTTTGAAAAAAGTTTGAAAGTTTTGGTCTCAGTTAAATTCAGTTCAAGTTGGAACAGAATTGGATCAGATTACTGGAGAAATTAGAGTTTTTTAATCTCTGAGCAATATAACTTCCAATTCTGTTTGAAACATACTGTTTCTGTCCAATATCTTTAAAAAAAAAATCACGTACCCTTTTCATATAAAACATAATCTTTCTCCGTTTCGATGGCTCGTTTTGGGTAACGTCCTCTAAATTCATTCCTCCCTCTCTCCCCCATAACAGCCCAGAGCTGAAACAAATCGTGTGACTAATTTACATGAACATGATTGTTATACTGAGTGCGAACACAGCACCTCATCCATGTGACCAGCAAAACAAGTCTCACAGGGTGTGAGACATTTTGTTTTCCTGTGTGTTCAGGTAGAATGTGAGTCACACCCTACCTGTACACACAGGAACACAACAAAATGTTCACGCTACCTGTACATCTGTCTTTAGGCTCGTCAATGTATCTTTAGGTTTAGCTGTAGGATTCTCCTCTGCCTCAAGCACCCCCTCCAATAGAGACCTACCACTTTTCTTTGTGAATATCGCGTACCTGATCAGATAAGACATTTAAACCATAATTTAGAATCAGCCAGTAGAGACCTTTATTCGAGTTGTATTACCTGTTTCTGTTTTCCTTTGTGAACGGAAGGAGCTGGTCAGTTTTCTGTTTACCGATCTCGTGTGTTCCAAAGTAGAACAACTGAAAATAAAGTACCTCTCTCGTTTAAAGGGTATAAGTAGCTCATACTGTGTTTGACATTAACAGTTTAATGATAGAATTCTTTACCACTAATCGGTAACCATCCATATTCCTTTCCGATAGAATGAGGTCTTTTTGAACACTTAACCACACCAAGTAGACGTTTGTCATAAAAAAGACTTACGGTACACATTAGATTTCGGTCAATCTTGTCAATTCGAGCGGGCCAGTAAGGGTAACCCTTTAGTTTAACCCACACACAGTCACCGGCCTTGAACATTGCAGCTACAGAAATATTATTCAAGTTAAGTATATTCTCAGTGTAAGAACTAACAGGTTTTAAGGTCTTGGGCTACTTAAGTAGTAGAGCTACGGTTCCAGTTGGGATTAGACAGTGGCAAGGCCATGTTCGCTATGCCACAACTCACAGAGGTCATGAAACTGATTTAC